>WBNH01012788.1:56912-72265 GCA_013401255.1 Urocolius indicus | reverse complement strand
AAACTGTTTGAGTGAGGGAGCCCTGGCCCAGGCTGCCCAGGGAGGGTGTGGAGGCTCCTTCCTTGGAGCTCTTCAAGACCCACCTGGACACGTTCCTGTGTGACCTGATCTAGGTGGGAGCTGCTTCTGCAAGGGAGTTGCACTGGATGAGCTCTAAAGGTCCCTTCCAACCCCACCACTCTATGATTCTACGATCTTCACTGTTTCTAAGAGGTTATGACGGGAGGCAGCTTTGCTCTATACAAGCATCAAATATTCCCAGACAGTTCTGTGTGGGAAAAGAAGAGCTGGAGTCAAATACTTGTCCATTTTGGAGGATGCTAATGAGGAAGTGGTGCTTCTGTCCTAGAAATGACTGTGTTTCAGTGGCAGCTGCTGCACTCTACCACTACACCAGCTTCATAAGGACTCTCATTTTCTGGCTGTTGCCTGCACATGCTCAAAATCGTGGCTGTGCTTCACATCTTCATCAGTGATCTGGATGAGGGGCTCCAGCACAAGTGCTGTGAGGAGCAGCTGAGGGAATGGGGGTGTTCAGCCTGGAGAAGAGGAGCCTGAGGGCAGACAGGAGCACTCTCTGTAACTCCCTGTGACAAGAGGTTGTGGTGAGGTGAGGGTTTGGTCTCTTCTCTTCAGTAATGAATGACAGGCCAAGAGGAAAGGGGCTCAAGTTGCCCCAGGGGAGGTTGAGATTGGAGCTGAGGGTCCTCAGCCCCTGTCCCAGGTTACCCAGGGAGGTGGAGGAGTCCCCATTCCTGGAGATATTTAAAAGCCACATAGATGAGGTGCTAAGGGACATGGTTTTAGCTTAGTGATGGGCTTGGCAGTGTGAGGTCAGTGGTTGAACTTGCTCTTCCAACTCTAATGATGCTGTGATCCCATGAAATCTTATTGCAGCACCGGCCCTTTCCACCCAGTTTTGATGGTTTGAAGCCCAAAATGACTTAAAAATGAACCAAATTCTCTCAGATTACTTAATTTGATTTGTTTTCCTTTGCAAAGGGATAGATTTTGATCCCTCTGGAGAGCACAAACCCTGCCTGTGAGCTCCCTACACTAACAGCCAGAACAAAACAAGGCCAGTTGCTTAATCACTACTCAAAGGATTCACATGGTTTCCTCAAAGAATGCCCTTGCTTGGTGGCCATTTACTCAAGATTTGGGTTATTTGAAATGATTTTGCCTCCCAGGGACCCTCTTTGCAATGAAAGAGGTTGTGGTCTCACCAACCCCTGGTAGCTCTGGTCTGGGTGTGTTATGCCTTCATGCTGGAATGAGGTGTAGGCATCCACGCTCTCCTGCCTCTAAGAAAGGCAGATGTGGTGCACATCTGGATGTTTGGAGGTTTAAAGTCCTCTCAAGAGCCCCCTCTCTCCTGTGTTCCCAATGCTTTTGCCTCCTGAAGCTCTGTGCTGTGCTTTCTTTGTCATCCTTCGCAGCGAGGTGTTGCAGGTCTCAGCTGTTTGGGATGAAGGTGCCTCTGAATCTCCTTCCTTGATCCTGGAGGAGTTATTTCAGCCCTGGAAAGCTTGCTGTGTTGTGGCTGTGGAACTGGAACAGGGATTGACACACCCAACCTCAGTGTAGGAGTGTTGATGTTGCCAAGGGAAGCAAAGCCCTGGGTAGGTCCTGCCATCTACTGGCTTTTGCCAGGTTTGGTAGAGCTGCTTTGAAGCTCAGCTCACACCTAGTCAAGTTAAATGTGAAGTAAGGAGCAAGGGAGCCAAGGGGTTGAGCTACCTTTAACCAGGTAACTGCAATGCAGAGCAGAGAATCAGAACCACCAGGGAACAGGTTGCAGATTTGAATTGATTCAGCTTTACTCTTGACAGTGTAAGCTGAGAAATGAAGAGCTGAACAGCCTTCCCAGCTCCAATGTTATCCAAGGGAACACTCCTTTTTCCAGCCCAAGCATCACCATTTCATCAAACCAGAAACACCTGATGGCAACAGAAAGCCAATCCAATGTTGCAGTGAGAAACCACCATGTATTGACACCTTTTGCTTCAGCTCTGATCTCATTTCCATGGGATGATGGTGTGGAAATGTTGCCTTTGCTGACGTAGCTGTGTGAGATTTGTGGTTGTGCATTTTTATCTCGTGACAAGAAGCAGCAGGATAAGGAAAGCCTGATCCCTGGAGGTGCATTTGCTGACATGAGGGCAATCTGTGTTACATATTGGTTTCTTATCAATTAAAAAGGTCTGTGTGAATTAAAGAAGACACACTTGGAACACCATTTGTGGCTGGTTCTGCAGCTCTTACAGCTGTGAGCACACAGCACTCATGCTGCATTCTGCTGCATTGTGTGAGAAGAAAGGGCTCTGGGTTGGATTCAAAGCCCAAAGCTGGGAGTTGCAGGCAGGTCAAAAGGAGGAGAGACACAAGGCTGAAGCCTACAAGGAGGTATAAATCCATACATGCCATCTCAGGGCCATTGGAGCCTCTTCCTGGTGATGGAGAAAGAACAGGGATTGTCTTTGCCTTCAATAGTTGTGCTCATAAATATTGTTGACTTGCCCGTGACCCTACAGGGAATGGAGGTGGGATTTGGCCTTTGAGCTTGGGTTCTTTCTTCTTGGAGAGGGCAGTTGTTTTAAGCATATAATAGCCCTTGTGTGAGTGTCTGTGAGTGTCTGGCTCCTCTCCCCAAGCTCCCTGGGGCTTGCAGTGCTGCAGGGATCACTCTGACCCTGCTGCTGCCTGCAGGCAGATGCACACTTGGACACACAGACGTGGGGTTGGTTGCTCTAGAGACACCCCTCTGCTCTCCTCAACAGGGCAGCATTCAAAGATGTGCCATTCCAATTCTTGTTTAAAGCTCTCCTTGATTTTGGGAGCCCAGGAGGATCCTGTGGGAGAAGGAGATTGTGTTCCCTGGGTGGGGGGATGTAAGATAAATGCAGAACAACAACAATGGGCCCTCAGGAGTTTCTTACGAACAGCCACAGGCTGTTATAAAGATACCTTCTCACTGGATAAGCCTACCCTGAACTACCTCCTTCCTCAGGTCTTCTCCACTGCATTCCCTCCTTGCTTACAAGTGTTTTTGGGGATGGGGACAGGGCTTATCCTGGAGACTCGAGGGAGTTGCACAGCAGATGCTCACAGAAGAGATTTGCTCCCAAGAGGCTGCATCTCCCTCCTGCCTGGTGTTTCTGTCCTTTCTTCTCACATTGCTGCCCATGTCCTTTTCTCCTGCTGCTCTGTGGGGACCTATCTGTCTCTAGACAGGCCCAGAATGGGCTCTCCCACCTCTCAGGGGGTTCAAAAAGTTGAGGCAAATGGTGAACTAACCCCAAACCTAAGAGAGAGCACCACGAATGTTTTGACAGGGAGGTATCAGAGCTGCTTCTTTTGTTAAGGTCTGTGTCTCCAGCTGAGCCTTGTGAAGAGATTTAGGTAATACCAAATGCCTGAGAGTAATTCTGGAAAGTAAACAGCATGGGCTGTTGCCAGTGTGTTTCTGTTTCTGTTGGCTCTGCAAACTTTTCTCCCTGGCATCCCAAGATCTTGCTGATCACCTCAAGCGATGAGACACGACGTGCCAGCAAATGGGGCTGAAGCAGAAGCTTCTGCCTCTTCACCCCTGCCCTTTGCTGTCCCTCTGCTCTAGCAACGACAAACACAGGTTTTGGAGGAAGAAATAGCAGTGGAGCTGGAGGTGAGGCTGCAGAGAGCAGCTTCATTGACTGGCTTGAACTGGAAGGTGTGCGGGTAGATAGTTTGCAAGTGATAAATTGGATGGTGCTAAAAAGAAGAGAGGGGTGAGGAAATGTCTGAATGAAGAGCTCCACCTTCCTGCCAGTGCTAAGCTTCTCCACTTGCTTTCCTTCTGCTTCCATCCCTTCCCAGTTCATGGATATTGAGGTCCATGGGGAGCAAAGAGGGGCAAGCTGGAAGCCTCCAGGCTGCAGTGCTGACCCGAGCAGCAGCTGAGATGAGGTTGGAAAGATGAGAGGTGGTTTGTGTTGCTGTGGGAACATGTTCCAACCTTCCTGCTTATCATCTCCCAAGAAAGAGACACTTCAAAGGATGCACAAGTGTATCTTGGTGGCCTTGGGTTCTGGGATGTGGCCCTTGCTGTGGGCACAGGGACACTTGGCCATCTCAGCTGTCATCGAGTTCATTTGTGTAGAGTCATAGAATTGGTTGGAAAAAGACCTTTAAGATCATGGAGATCTCAAACCTCACCTTGCTAAAGCCAGCACTGAAGTGATGAGTGCTCAGCTAGAAGGAGTTAAGTTAGAGCAGCTGAGATGTAACACATCCAGCATCAAAGCCACGAGGGAGGAGGTGTGAGCAGCTTGCTTTGCTCACCTTCTCCCTGCCAATTACCACGAGAGACTTGTGTTTCCCACAGATTCCTGTCACGCCTGCATCACAGAGAGCAAGGTCACCTCGTTGGCCCTGAGCACCAGCTGCTTCTTTGCTCCAATTCTAACCTCTCATTGCTGAAATTGCAGGGATACACTCACCCTTTCTCCCATCAGAGTCTGAGTTTCACAGAGGGACCCCCTCCTGAGCTCAGACCAGTTTAACCCGCTGGTGAACAGCTCTCAGCTCAGCATCACTACCCTAAATATCAGAGAGAAGGTGATAAAACCCAAAGAGAAGCCCTCAGTATGGGATGGAACCAGTATGCATCTGCTTGGCAGTGCCCAAGTTCTTCATAAGGCTGAGGTGCAGTTGCTCACTTTAGACTTCTTGGTTTGTTCACAAAGCAATTTAGACAGAGAGGCTGAATGTTTCTCCCTTTTTCTTTATGTTCACGTGGAGTTACCTCATCCTAAAGCTGCCTGGAACCGAGTGACGATGAAACTTGAATTTGGGCAGCAGTGGAAACTCGAATCTCCTTCCTAACGCTGCAAATCCCTCCTTTCATTTGGAAATGGGCTGAGACCAGGCATTTGCATTTTCTTCTCTCGTCGGAAGGTGGCAGTGACAGATTTTGCCAGTGCAAACCTCGGTAGGATGTCCTGGGATGGGTGTGTTGACGTTAGCAGGGCCACAAACCCCTTCTGCTGGGGGGTTTGTGCATCTCTAAGGGATGTGATGCAGAAAGAAGTTCATCTGGAGCCTGGAGATGAGAGAGGAGTGCATGTTCATCACTGCACCTCAAGTATGGAGATACCACAGCCCTTTCTGGTCTTCTCTGCCCATTTTCTCAACACTCACATGGAGAAATCTCTTTTGTTATGTCTGATCAGAGTTTCCCCTTCTCTGCAACTTGAGGTCAATGGAGCATCCTCAAGGAAGTCCAATGAAAGGCCACAAAGGTGATGAAGGGACTGAGGTGTCTGTGCAATGAGGAGAGGGTGAGAGTTTGGGGACTTCTGAGCCTAGAAAACAGAAGGTTCAGGAGGGATCTGAGCAATGACTATAACTATCTGAAGGGTAGATGGTAAGAGGACAGAGACAGGCTGTTTTCAGTGATGCCCAGTCACAGGACAAGAGGCGAAGGGCACTGATATGTGGGAAATTCCATTGAAACATGAGGAAAAACTCTTCAGTGATGGCTGAATGCTGCACAGAGAGCTCATGGAGGTTCCATCTTTGAGGAAATTAAAACCTAACTGGCCCCAGCCTTGGGCAATCCACTCTAGTGACTACTTTGAGCACAGAGGTTGGCCTAGACCACCTCCAAGCCAAGCTGAAGCACTTCGGGGATCCTGTGAATTCTGCTGCTGAGAGTGTTTGTGCTGCTCTGCTTTGGGGCAAGTGCCCATGAACAGGTTTTCTCTCCCACAGACCTTCTTTTGCCTATTTGCCAGGACCAGCAGACAGGTTATGCTGCTCACCTGGCTGGGAAACATCACCACAGGGCTCCTTGCCTCACATCCCAGGAATGCTTTGGAAGCCAGGTTGTGAGTAAGAAGCATCTTCAAGCATCTGGAGGCCAAACCAGGCACGTTTCTTGCAGCTGGTGGGAGACAGGCTGAGCTTATAGAATAATAGAATGGTAGGGTTGGAAGGGACCTTTAGAGCTCATCCAGTGCAACCCCCCTGCAGAAACAGCTCCCACCTAGATCAGGTCACACAGGAACGTGTCCAGGTGGGTCTTGAAGCCCTCCAAGGAAGGAGCCTCCACACCCTCTCTGGGCAGCCTGGGCCAGGGCTCCCTCACTCAAACACTCAAACAGTTTTTCCTGATGTTTCAATGGAACTTGTTGTGTTGCAGCTTCATCCCATCACCCCTTGTCCTGTTGCTGGATACCATAGAACAAAGTGCTGCCCCAAGCTCCTGACACCCACCAGTGAGATATTTGGAACTAGGAATGAGCTCCCCCCTCAGTCTCCTCTTCTCCAGACTAAACAGCCCCAGGTCCCACAGCCTTTCCTCACAAGGAAGATGCTCCAGTCCCCTGATCATCTTGGCAGCCCTGCACTGGCCTCTCTGCAGTACTTCCCTGTCTCTCCTGAGCTGGGGAGCCCAGCACTGGCCACAGGACTCCAGATGAGACCTCACCACCTGGGCAGTGGAGATATCTTCAAGATGCTTAAGTTTTCTACTGTTTTGGGCAGACTGAACTTGAAAACAGTCTTCAGCCAAAGATCTGTAGCTATGCCCAGAGAGAAATGGTCAGGGCTCAGTGTTGGGGCTTGTTCTGTTTAACAGGACAGGAGACAATGGCCTCAAGTTGCCCCAGTGGAGGTTGAGGCTGGAGCTGAGGCAGAACTGTTTCCCTGAGAGGGGTGTAAGCCCCCATGCCAGGCTGCCCAGGGAACTGGGGCAGTGCCCAGCCCTGGAGGGATCCCAAAGCTGTGGGACTGAGGTGCTGAGGGCTGTGGCTCAGTGGTGGCTGTGGCACTGGGAAGGAAGGATTTGGGATTAATCATCTTCAAGGTCTTCTCCAACCAAAACATTTGTATGATTTCCACCTTCAATGCTGAGCCCTGCATTGTTAGAGGGAGATGGAAAGGGCCTGGAGGCAAAGCTGCTTCCTTTGAGTCAGGTCATTCAGTGTTTTACATATGTTGCCCTTGTTCTTCCCTTCTGTGTCAATGAGAAGTGACTCAGAGAGGAAAGCATCCCTTGTTCCTTGGATTAAGACTTGAAGGAGCACAGGGGATAATTAAAACAAGTGACAGCTAAACTGGGCATGTGATTTGCATCCTTGCATCGTTAACAAGTGCTTTGGAAAGCTGGATGGAGCAAATAATCTCCCCACAAGTGATTAGTGCCTCAGCCAGGTTGGATGGGAAGGGAAAAGATCCAGACTTGAAAGCCAAAAGAAGAAAAGGCAACTAGAAGAAGAAAGGACAGGGAAAGGAAGACAAATTCCCACTGGTTATAAATATATGATCAATCCTTTCTATGCACATTATGAACAGAGAGGGAGAACATGCTGCTGTAGTTATTAACTCCCATAAGATCCCTCCCCCCAGGATAACTGCATCCAGATGCTGGCCACTGGCCAGGCAAGTGATAAACATGAAAGGTCCACTCAGACTAAGTGCTACACAGAGGTTAGCCTGAATAACAACCTAGAGATGAGAGGTACCTGCACTGAACTGAAAGGGAGTGAAAAAAGAAAGCAGGTGAATCATTACATAGAGGGAACGAGACTCTTTGTTTTCCTAAGGAGTCCTCTTCCCTACCTTGCTGTCCTATTAGCATGACTAATTCTGAGGCACAGCATAAAACACGTGCCTGGGGCAGAGGGAAAAGCTACAGTGAGGGCTGGAGGGGGTTTTGGGAAGAGCAGTAGTGTTAAGGAAACACTTAGTCCTTGCAGTCTGCTCTGCTTGTGCCAAGTCTTACACTCATCAGCATCCTTCACGTCCCATCCCACTCCAGTACCAAGGTGGAAACCAGTGTGGAGAGAGCTGCCAAGCTGCACCTCCAATTTACAGCAGACTGAGCTGCTACCAGGTGGGAAAGTCACAGCTCTCTGCTCAAAAGCTGCTTTGAGCCTATGGTTTGTCAGAGTGAGGGGAGACACACTTGCCCTTCCAACAACTTGGTTGTGGGAATCACCTGACCTTTCCATGCTTGAGAGAAGCCTGAAGTGTCTTGCAAAGCTTTGCCAATATAATGGTTTTAAAGCCAGGTTGAGACACGTTGGATCCTGGCCAGACATTGTAGTAAAATCAATTAGTAGGAATAAGGCTGCTGTGACTAATGAGCTAATGAGTGATGCCTGAGTGGAAAAGGCTCTCAGAGAGCTGCAGGGTTGGATTGCTGCTGCATTATTCATGGGGCTAGGCCAGATTCAGGCTTGGCACTGTTTGTTTTTGTACTTTGCTTCTCCAAGTTGCTCTTTAACTTTTAAAGACAGTTCTTCATCAATGGAGGAGAGCAAAGACATCTCTTTTCACTCCTCTCTTTCCAGCAGAAGTGAGCTTTCATCTGTGGAGAACTGTGGTTTCTGAGGGGAGATAGATGGGGGACATCATGCATCAGAGGTGAGGTTCCTGCGGATTTAACCCCTGGCACTCTGGGCTAACCCATCCTTGCTGTTGGCTTCCTTCAGTGCCATTGTGATGATGTTACCAGGAGATAACTGTGAACTGTTTGGCTAAATCTGTAGCATTTCTAACTCAGAGCTTACACTTGTGGTCACAATCAACCCTACAACATGCATTAAATTCATACCTACAACAGGGATGGCTGAGGTTAATTCTCCAAGGTCAGCTGGGGAAAACATGGATAGAACTTGGCTTAAACCTGCAAATCTGTGGCTTTCAGGGCCATCACTCACTCCTGGCACTTCTAGTAACTCATCCACCCCCTGGCAAGCTTGCACAAAGCCAGCAGAAGAGCACTGATTGAGTAAAAGGGGCACTCAGTGGGAGGTGAAGCCAAGTGGAATCCAATGCTGGCTCTACTTCTGGAGTTGCTACTGCCTTGTTCCACCATCCTCATTCAACTCTCTCTACCTCAGCTTCCTGATGTCTGATTTGGAGATAATAGTTACAAGAGTGTTTTTGGGGTTTGCTGCACACATGCAGGTATGCAGCAAAGGCTTGGCACTGGGGACATGACACTGTCCCATCAGCAAGCTCCTGTGTCTGTTTGTTTTAATGTAATCATGCCTTTTGCTCACAGAATGGTGGGGGTGGGAAGGGACCTTTAGAGATCATCTAGTTCAACATCCACTACAGAAGCAGGTCCCACCTAGATCCAGGTGCTTTTGCTTTGTGTGCTCTGGAAAGCTGTCTGGTTCCTAGGAGGAGGAGGTGTGCAAAGAGCTGATTAGAATCAAGATAATGGAGAGGTTAAAACATGATCAAGTCAAGTGCCTGCACCTCTTTAAGCACATCCACAGCCCAAAGGCCATGAAGCTCTGCCCTGGAGGTAAATGGGTTTATTATAGGACTTCCCAGGGGGATCTCAGCCTGGTAGCTAGGCAGCATGAGCCAGTCTGTTGGGAGGTGACAAGAGCTGGAGGCTACTCCCAGCATGAATTCAGGACTGTTCACATCAGATGAAGATGCCTCCACCCAGAGACTGCCTGAGCTACCCAGGTAAGGAAAGGAAAAGGGGTTCAGCAAAGGATTCTCAGGGTAGAAGTAAGCATTTGACTCCAAACTTTCCCTCTTGTTTATGATAACAGACTCCTGTGAAATGCAGAGTTCTTGTACTAATTGGCCCTTGGAAGCCACACACTAGGAAATGTCTTTTCTCTCTGTGCACCTTGTGGGCTCTTGAGACAGATTTATACAGCTTGTGCCTCTATATTTCATGTTTCCCTGTAGTTAATGGAAAACCCCCAACACAGCAGGCTCTGATTAACCACAAGAGAGCAAAAGGAATCAATAACAACAACAAGAAGCTATGTTTGGATGTTCCTCTTGCTCCTTGTTATTTCTTGTCGACACTCCAAGGCAGTGGCACAGAAAAGTGGAAACATTGGAGGTGATGCTTAAAGACTCAGATAAGATCCACTGAAACTATAAACAAGTGAAGTATGTTGTCAGCAATCCCTCTCTTCCCCTAAAGAAACAACTCCCTGAACTCAAGGAGGACACGGGACTTCAGCAGGGTGTTGGCATAAATCCTTCCATCCAAAGGTTTCTAATGTGATTAAGCTCACATTTCAGGTGTGCATGTGAAAGAAATCATCTGGGACATACTGTTTGAAGCCACTCAATGCCAGAAGCCAGCAACCACACCTCTTGCCATGTTTAATCTACAGGGGTTCTTGTCTTTGCAAAGAGCAAAGCAAACACGAGCAGCACATTTCCCCTTTCTTAACAGGACTGTAAAGTTCTCTGCCAGCCATGAGGGATGTCAAACCAAGAGTGGATCAAAATGTCTTTCCTTAGATAATTTAGGGATGGAAATCATAGAATCACAGCATGTTGGGGGTTGGAAGGGAGCTTTAGAGCTCATCCAGTGCAACCTCCCTGCAGAAGCAGCTCCCACCTAGATCAGGTCAGACAGGAACATGTCCAGGTGGGTCTTGAAGCCCTCCAGGGAAGGAGCCTCCACACCCTCCCTGGGCAGCCTGGGCCAGGGCTCCCTCACTCAAACACTGAAATAGTTGTTCCTTACATTTCAGTGGAACTTGTTGTGTTGCAGCTTCATCCCATCACCCCTTGTCCTGTTGCTGGATACCATCCAAAAAAGTGCTGCCCCAAGCTCCTAACACCCACCAGTGAGATATTTGTAAATGTTAATAAGATCNCAGCACAAGCTCCCTGGCCCTGCTACCCACACTCTCCTCAATGCCCCCAGGCTGCCATTGGCTTCTTGCCCACGAGCCCACGTTGCTGCTCATGCTCAGTTGATGATCATCCAGCACTGCCAGGTCTGTCTCTGCAGAGCTGCTCTCCAGCAGGTCAATCCCCAGCCTGTGCTGGTGCAGGGGGTTGTTCCTTCCCAGCTGCAGGACTCTGCCCTTGTCCTTGTTGAATCTCAGCAGGCTCCTCTCTGCCCTCTCTATTAAACATCTGTAAGTTGATGGAAGTGAATCTGTTTTAGCAGGGGGTTGGACTGGATGGATCTCTAGAGGTCACTTCCAACCCTCACCCTTCTGAGACTCTGAAATCAACTGTGTTATGGAAGCAACTGTGAAAACAATGGCTCAGAGTTGTTGAGGATGTAGATTGCCCACAACTGTTGTTTGTAAAAGAGGCAGGGCTTGCTGAAAGGAGGAGAGCCATCTCACTGCAGCTTTAGCAATGGAGAGAGGATGACTGGGTTACTTCTCTGGCAACAGCAGACGACCTTTTAACACTTCAAAGATTTGTGTGATACCCTGAGTAAAAGTTTCTCTGATGGTGAAGTGGATACCAAAGTGTTTGGCAAGCCAAGAAGCTGAGGGTTTGCTGCCACACTTGAAGAGGGATGGCTCTGAGCAGAGTGGCTTCTCCATGCACCATCCTCCCTGCAGGGCTTAGGTTAGGGAACCTGACAGACTTCTGAGCCTGAGTTGTTTTCATGGCCTGGTTGTCTTTCTAGTGTTCCCAACACCCCTGTCTATAGAGAAGAGAGGAAAAGGAGAAAGAGAAGGAGAAGGAGAGGAGAAGGAGGAGGAGGAGGAGAAGGAGAGAATGAGGAGGAGAGGAGGAGGAGAAGAAGGAGGAGGAGAAGGAGAGAAGAAGAAGGAAAGGAGAAGAAGAGAAGGAGAGGAGGAGAAGGAGAGAATGAGAAAGAGAAGGAGAAGGAGAGGAGAAGGAGATGAAAACCAGAAGAGAATGAGAGGAGAAGGAAAAAGAGAACAGAAGGATAAGGAAAAGGAGAAGAAAAGGAGAAGGAGAGGAGTGAGACAGTGTGCTCCCATCCACAGTACCCTGAAACCCTGCTCACACCTTAGGGAGAGGTATTACAGAACCAAAACCACCAACCATGCTGTTTCCAGTGAGTCCAGGGCTGCAAGTCAGCTTTCTCCTTCTCCTCCTGGTGATAAACTCAGGTCCCTGCTGAGGGTAAAACCAGAAGAGAATAGTACCTGAGGTTTGGATGCCTCACTGTTGGCAGCTGCAGGTGCTTTCTTTCTCAAGATTCATGGAAACCACCCAGATCTCTCTAACCATTACATAAAATAGAGAAGAAACATCACTGAGCTGCAAAGCAAGGCATGAACCCTGGGATTATTTCATACCTCTTGGACTTACACTTCATGCTTAGACACAAAGCACTCACCTTAAGCAACCTCAGCTATTGTCCACCCCTGCAAACCCTCATTTTCTTCTCCAAGGAACATGAAAAGAGGTTTTGGCAGGAGGTGGGGTTTGCTTTGTAACTCACTCAATTCATTTCTAGCTCAATCAGACTCGTTTTTCCAGTAGAATTGGATCTTGGGGTCAGTACCTGGCAAGACACCAGGAGGTGTGTGCCATTAAAACCAACGAGGGAGGCTGGTGGCAGCTCAGAAACCAGGCGAGATGAAGGTGTTTGTGTCTCTTCTGTTGCTGGCTGTCATGTGGATGGATTTTGGTAAGTCCCTGCTCTGATTTATCCAGGCTCCTACAGGAGATGCAGCATGATGAGATGGGAGTCCATCCTGTTCTCTCTGAAGCCCAACACTTCCCACTTAGAGCATCTCTCAGCAAAAAGAAGCCACCCCAACCCTGTCTTTAGAACGTTTCCAGCCTGTCAGATGTTCAGGACCATCGTGGTCTCACTGGGCTTGTTAGTTCGGACACTTTAGGAAGTGTCTCAAGCCAAAGTGTGATTAGAGCATGTCATTTCTTCCATGCAAATTACATGTTTTTGTTGCTCAATCTCCCTCTCACCTTCTTTTTGGTTGAGTTGGGTTGGGTTGGGTTGGTTTGGTTGGTTCAAACTTTCTGTTCCTCTTTTGCTGCTCAGCCCTGAAGCCAGAGAGCCAGGTAAATGCAGTGAGTGTTAACAGCTCTCTCTAATTATCAGTTGTAATGTGTGGGTTTACTAAACTGTCACTATTAGAAGTGGGAAAGATGGGCTGGGACACAAAGCTGGTGACCCCAGGCCACTGCAGGGATTGGTTTTTCCCAGTTTAATAGCTTTGGTTTGCACGAAGTCAGTGACAAATGTTGGCAGGTGGCCTTGGAAAGCAAAGAAGTGTGAAGGGTTTGGGGTTTTTTGTTACCATCTGCAGGAGGATTTGAGGGTTTGTCACCACAGAGAGTGACCCTCATCATCCTCCCTCCTTCCCTTCTGCACTTATCAGGTTACTTTGTCACCTTGCTGGCTTGACTTGTAGCACACAGTCCAGGACAACTACAGCCTTATGTTGGGGATGACCCATTTGGGATATGGGAGGTAGGGAGCAAACCCCATGAAGTCCAATCTGTCCAGGGATGCCATACAAACCTGCCTGTGACCTGATCTAGGTGGGAGCTGCTTCTGCAAGGGGGTTGGACTTGGATGAGCTCTTAAGGTCCCTTCCAACCTCTACCATTCTATGCAACCTTTCCCCTTCCATTTCCATCAGTGGGATTTAGTTGCTTCTCCTTCATCACCAACTCCATGAAGCCAAAAGTGGAGGAATGTTTGGGATATGAATATTTTCATTCCCTAGGGAGTGGGGAATCCTCTCATCACAGACAGACCCACATGACCTTAATTTCTAATGGTGGGAGGTGATTGTATGGTACAAAGGCCATCCTGGCATAGACTCCCCATCTCTCCATGCTGCCAACACAGTAACTTCTTGCACACAACCTCATTTCACACTGATAATCCCAAGCTCAGAGTCTGCTTCAGCCTGAGTGACCAAGGTAAGTCCAATGCAGTGGCAAGTGCAGGAGATGTGCCTGTTCGTTGGGATAGCTGCATTCTCTGAGCTACTCCTCCAGATACAGGCAGCGTGGGGTTTGATATTGTCAGTGCCTGGGGATGTGGAGCTATGTCAGGATTCCTTCCTTTGTATTTATTTCCTTCTTCTGTAAGGATGCTCTCCTCTCTTAGGTAAGGAAGTTTTCCTTCCCCTGTCTTTGGGTCTGCACAAGTGGATTCAGCAAGAAAAGGACAAGTGGGTGGAGAAAGAAAGGGGTCTGGGAGGATTTTCTGGGGGGAGAACACAGCTGCTTGTTCCACATCTGGAACAGTAGACCTCTCTTTTGTATTGCACTGACTGTTCTGTTGTCACTAAGACACGTCCTGGCTCAGGTCACTTGTATTCAAAGCCTTAGGGTGCTGTGTCAAGATCAATGGGAGCTCCATGTGCTCACCACAGATGCTACAGCAGAGATTAATCATCACTGTCTCCCCTGTTCATTCTGGGGACTTGTGTCTGCCTGTCAAGGGAGAAACAACAGCTCAGAGAGGAACATCATTAATGGATGACTTGGAAAGAAAGGGACTCTATGGTCAGATCCCCTTTAGTGGTGGAGGAAAACCTGACAGGCAGAATGCAGCAGGAAAAGCAACAATGCGGGACACAAACTTGATCCTAGAATTGACTCACCAACCAAACTTTGCCATCCTGCTTAAGGATGATTTTGTCAAGCTGAGGAGCAGAAGCCCATGCTGTCACCCACATTCCTCCCTTCTTTGTCCTTTCCCTGCTTCCCTGTCCCATCCAAGTGAGCAGAGTCAGGATGGATGCTTTGGTAGGCAAACCTGGGCAGAGTTTTCCTGCACACTCTTCTGCAAAGCTGGGATTAAACCATCTGCAGTCGCTCCAGATTTTCTTCTGGCCATGAATAAAAGGCTTACCTTTTCCTTTAAAGGGACTGGTAATACAACCTGTTCCCTTTTATCACCTCATTTCATTTCTAAGCTACTGCACTCGTCTATATTGAAGTTCATAAGCTCTCGAAACAAAAAGGGGATCACTGTGCTTTTGTTATCTTCACCAATATCTGCTGTTCACAAACAGACCAGGCAGATATCCCAAAGCTTTCCTACACCAGGGCTTTTAGCTGTCAAATCATGGTTTTTCCTCCCTGTTCTGTGAGATTCCAGCTGCCTCATCTGCAGAGGTAAAGGTTCTTTCATTCCAGCTTCTTGCTTGTTTTACTCTGTTAAATTCTTAGACAATCTTTCTATTTCCCATTCTCAAAAAGATCTCCTTGTATCTATAGCTGCTGTTTAACACATTTAAGCCATGTTTGAACCTGTTACCCTGACTGAGGTTAGAATCATACAGTCACAGCATGGTGGGGGTTGGAAGGGATCTTTAGAGCTCATCCAATCCAACCCCCTGCAGAAGCAGCTCCCACCTAGATCAGGTCACACAGGAATGTGTCCAGGTAGGTCTTGAACCCCTCCAAGGAAGGAGCCTCCACACCCTCCCTGGGCAGCCTGGGCCAGGGCTCCCTCACTCAAACACTCAAACAGTTTTCCCTTATGTTTCAATGGAACTGTTTGTGTTGCAGTTTCATCCCATCACCCCTTGTCCTGTTGCTGGATACCATAGAACAAAGTGCTGCCCCAAGCTCCTGACACTCACCAGTGAGATATTTGTAACTAGGAA
>WBNH01012788.1:40127-56825 GCA_013401255.1 Urocolius indicus | reverse complement strand
CAGGACTCTGCCCTTGTCCTTGTTGAACCTCAGCAGGTTCCTCTGTGTCCAACTCTCAGCCTGTCCTGATCCCATTGACTGGCAGCCTCTGGGTAATCAGCCAGTGCTCCCAGTTTGGTGCCAGCAGGGTTCTTGCTGAGGGTCCCTCTGTCCCATCACCCAGGTGGTTGATGAAGATGTTGAGCAAGACTTTAATGGAAAGGTGTTGTTTGCACAAGTTTGGGACAATGCTCTCTTACTTGGGCGTCCCTTTGTGCTTTGTCTTTTGACTTCTCTGGCGGTGAGTACGGTGACATCTGAGAACAATCACCAAGTTCCCTCTCTGAAGATGCATTTGACAGCTGTCACATGTAGAATGAATTCAGACAAAGCACCGGTGGGTGAAACAGAAGGATAAAGCTGGCCTTGAATCAAAGCAGGGTAATTGCTGTGTCTGTCCACAAAAGGGCTTTTCCTGTCTTACTGGTTAGGGTGAAGTTGCACTCTCTGCTTTCAGAAGGTGGATTGTTGTTGTGCCACTCCATTTCAGCTGTGCTGAGATGAGCTGAATTGAGTTTATACCTTTTCTACGGGGTTTAAGGGGATTTCAGGGATGAGAACAGCTTCTCAGACCAAGGAGGGGTTGCTGGGCTGTGATGGTACCAAAATACTTTGCTATGCACCTAAGGAACACACCTTCAGGTGTGCTCAGAAAGACCTGCAGGGAGCAAAGTGCCTTGAAAAGCTGATCCAAAAATGGCTTTTGTGCCGATAGGAAATAGCAGACATGCTTTTGATTTGTTGTCTTCAGCTTGTAGTGCTCTGGAAATACTTTAAGCACTGAATGACTTGGGCTGTGGTTATTCTACATGTCTGGTAGCCAGTTGGTACCTGCAGGCTTGCCTTTGCAGCTCAACAGAGAGGTGATGAAGGACATCTGTGAGCAGCAGGATGAGCTACCTTGGACTGGATTTGGAGCCCTGCAGACCAAAGTCTGTTTCTGTATTCTCTGTCTAGAGACATGTCCCCATGCAGTCCCATTATTGTGGCCACTGTTAACCTTTTACAATAACTGTTTGCAAGTTCTTCTCATGAAAGCAGAACCTCAGCACAGCAAATCTGACAGAGGCAGCTCCTTCTCTCTGGGATACTCTCCTACCTGAGAGCTCACAGGCTTTGGTAAGAGCTGACAGAGTGACCATCACCAAAGGAAATTGTCCCTGCTGCAGCTGATGTTCTAGCCTGGATTTGCTGTGTATCCATATCCTTCATCAAGGGGAAGTCATACCTGACCAACTTGATCAACTTCTGCAAGGGTAGATGAGGGGAGAGCAGTGGATATTGTCTACTTGCACTTCAGGAATGCCTTTGACGCTGTGTCCCATAAGATCCTCGTTAGAGAAGCTGTTGAAGTCTGAGCTGCATGAACAGGTAGGGAAGTGAACTGAAAGCTGATTGAATGGCCAGACCCAGAGGGTGATGATCAGTGACACACAATCTGCTTGAAGGCCAGTAACATGAGATGGACCTCAGAGGTCAATTGTGTGGGTCCACTCCTGTTTAACATCATCGTTAATAATCTGGGTGATGGGGCAGAGTTCCCCCTCAGCAAGTTTGTGGATGATACAAAACAAGGAGGAGTTGCTGATACACCAGAAGGTCGTGATGCCATCCAGAGGGACAGTGACAGGGCTGACAGGAACCTCATGACATTCAACAAGGGGAAGTGCAAAGAGAAGAACAAACCCATTCAATCGAGAGATGCTGGGAGCCATCAGCTGAAAAGCAGCTTGTCTGAAAGGGACCTGAATGGATACCAAGGTGAACGTGAACCAGCAACATGCCTTTGCAGCAAAAGAAGAGCAGTGGTATCCTGGATTGCATTAGGTGAGGCGTTGTCTGCAAAGTTGAGGTAGTTGTTCCTCCTCTTGGACTCAACAGCAGCATTGAAGCCACATGTAAAGTCCTGAATCCAGTTCTGGGCTCTCCAGTTCAAGAGAGACCAGGGATACATGTGAGAGAGTCCAATAGAAGGTCACAATGATGACCATCTCTCCTCTGAGGAAAAGCTGAGAGCTGTGACAGTTCAGCCTAGAGAAGAGAAGGCTCAAGGAGGGATCTTATTAGTGTCTATGAAAACCTGAAGGGAGGGTACAGAGAGGGTGGAGCCAGGTCCTTTTCAGTGGTGCCCAATACCAGGACCAGAGGCAATGGGCACAAAAACACCAGAGGTTCTCTCTGAACATCAGGCAACAATTTAATCCTGGAAGGATGTCTGAGCACTAGCACAGGCTGCCCAGGGAGACTGGGGACTCTCTGTCCTTGAGGATATCAAAACTCCATCTGGATATAATCATGGTCCACTGACTCTAAGTGGACTTTGAGCAGGGAGATTGGACTAAATGATCTCCAGAAGCTTTTTCAGCCTCCACCATCCTGCGATTCTGTGAGTCTGTCAGTCTGTGATCTCTTTCTGATGCTCTACTAGAGTAAGGAGAAAGGGACATGCAAAGTAAGAAGAGAGCTGAGGTAAATCATCTTCTTTGTATGTGTCTCTGCCTTGTTTGATCTGTCTGAGTCCACATCTGAGGCTGCCCCTTGACCAGCAGGTAACTGTGTTTCTCATTCCCATTGTTACAAATGCCTTCTACTATTCCATTCCTCTTCTCAATGTGAGTATTTTGGAAAGACACCATCTCCAGAGGTGCATGGGCAGGACCTGGTGATCCATGCTAAGGCCAACCTCATGTTTTCCCTCCTTGCAGTGCAAACCTTCAGATGCTACACTTGCAAAGAACCTTCTCCTGTTGGGGAGTGTGTGACAATCCAGCAGTGCAAGAAGAATGAAACCATGTGCAAGACCACCATGTATTCCAGGGAGGATGGTAAGAGCAAGCCCTTCATTAGCAACCAAAGGCAGTGTTCCTGGAGTGAAGGCTGCTGATGTAGGCTTTTCCCCACTTCAAAACCATGGAAGCCTGGAAGAGAGCTCCTGTGGGCCAGAGAGCAGGCTCCTGCTGTTGCACAAAGCAGTTTTCACACAGGTGAATGTTTAGATAGTGCTCTGTGTTCAGCATGCTCAGGGAAAACGTGCTGACATGGACTTGAGATGTGCAGCTAAAGAATTCTGTCTCTCCAGACCTTTCGCATGACTTGCACAAGGGGTGTTGTGTTAAACAGTGCTCTCCTGACCCAAGAACTGATTATTATAGAATCCTTTTGGTTGGAAAAGAGCTTTAAGATCATTGAGTCCCAGTCCTCCCCTCACAATGCCACAGCCATCACTGACCCACAGCCCTCAGCACCTCAGCCCCACGGCTCTGGGATCCCTCCAGGGCTGGGCACTGCCCCAGCTCCCTGGGCAGCCTGGCACAGGGGCTGACACCCCTCTCAGGGAAACAATTCTGTCTCAGCTCCAGCCTCAACCTCCCCTGGGGCAACTTTTTGCAGGGTAAAGCTGATCTAGGCAGGACATGGAGGATGCAAGGTGCTGTTCAGCTTGTGACCACTCAGTGGGAACTGTTACCTGTATTCCTCTTTGGATTAGACCAACTGTGTTTGAACTTGAACTAAAACTTTGGTGGTGAAAGCAGCTATTGTTTCACAGAATTGTCCTCCATTCATAGAATCACAGAATATGAAGGGCTGGAAGGGAGCTGCAAAGCTCATCCAGTGCAACCCCCCTGCCAGAGCAGCAGCACCTAGAGTAGGGCACACAGGGACTCATCCAGCTGGGTTGGGATGTCTCCAGAGAAGGAGCCTCCACAGCCCATCTGGGCAGCCCCTGCCAGTGCTCCCTCACCTCAACAGGGAAAAAATTCTTCCTTGTGTTTCTTTGGAACCTCTTCTGTTGCAGCTTCTCCCCATTGCCCCTTGTCCTATCATTGGCCATCATGAGCACAGCCTGGCTCCAGCCTCCTCACACCCACCCTTGATGGGTTTGCAAACATCCCTGCCACTCCTAACTGTTTCTTCTTGCTTTCTTCCTTGTAGTTTATCCCTTCACAGGCATCCCAACAGTCACCAAGATGTGCTCCTCTGTCTGCATCCCCTCAGACGTGGATGGGATTGGCATGACGCGCCCCGTCCTCTGCTGCTACTCTGACTTGTGCAACATCGATGATGGTGCAGCTAGTTTGAGGATCAGCTCTGTGCCACTTGGGATGCTAGCAAGTTCCCTTTGTGTCCTCTTCTGGACTAGACCTTGAGCAGCTGATGGGATAGTCTTTGCAGCTGAAGAAGCCAGTGAAGAAGGGAATAAAGCCCTTGCGGGTCAGCTTGCTTTTTGGATGCCTCATGGACAAGCCTCAACAGATGCCAGATATTGCTTTTATAGTGCCTGCCCTTTCCCTACTAGCACTGAGAGAGAAGCAAACCTCAGGACGTCCTGACACGACTTGTTGAGTTGGAGCTTCACTTTCACAGCTGCCACTAAACTCTGTTCTGGTTGATTTTGAACTAAGAGGTTCTGCTGTAGGATGTATTTTAAAAGCAATCAGCCTGGTGCTAAGAGCCTTCCATATCTCCTCAGAGCAGCTTTTCCCCTCAGCTGTTAGCCAGCAGAGCAGCTGAATTGGGCAGTTTTCTGATGAGTTCTGTGGTAGGTTCTCTCCACCCCACACCACCACCTCCCCCCAACTCCACATCTGCTGCCTGATTGTCTTCTCTAGATCTCTTCCTTCATACATAAGACATTAAGGAGACACTTCAGTACCCCAAAGGTGAGGCAGGAGACTTCCTGTGTCAGTGATCAGATGCAAAGAGGCTGAAATCTGTACCCTTTTGAGCAGAATAAAGAGTGTTGTGTTAAACTGTAGTGATTGCTGAAGTTATTTATGGTGCTTCTCTTCTCTTCTCTNCCCCTCCCCTCCCCACACTGCTGGCTCATGTTCAACCAACACTCCCAGGTCCCTCTCTGCCTGCAGAGCCCCTGTGTGGGTTGATAAGCAGTGCAGTCATGGCTCTGGACACCATAAAATTCTCCTGTCAAAGAGCTTTTACAGACAAATACATCAGGAGACAGATTATTGTGTTATATCATCATCTTAGAGAGCAACCCTGACAGTATCACTGCAGTCATGGACACTGAGAGGAGAAGTTGTGGGCAGAGCTATTGGAAATGATTGAAACCAAGCCATTGCTGGGCTTGGGAAGGTCTGTGCTGGGCATGTTTGGTTGATGGAGCTAAAGTCATGTCCACAGAAAGGAACACAGAGAGGAAAAACACTGTCTCCCAGCTGAAAGAGATGGTGATGTAGCTCTGTAGCCCAGTCATCACAGTACTGGCACTGCTTGTAATAGGCAATGCTCCTTTTATAGAGTGTGCAAGTCCTCAGGCTTGTTGGTCTGGCTTTTTCTGAGCTTGTCTTGACCTGCCTTCAGCTTTGTTTTTACTTTGCTCAGCTGTAACAGTAGTTTTCCTAATTGGCTGGGTGGTTATGCCTAATTTGCTTTACTTTGGTTTATCTTTGCATGGTGCAACTGTAAGTTTACATAGATGGTTGTAACAGGAGCTTTGTGAAGAATGATGTATTTATGGCTCAGAAATACAGAGCTGCTACAACAGAAGCCTCAAGAGATGGAGGCCAATGGTATCCTGGGGGCATTGAGGAGAGTGTGGGCAGCAGGGCCAGGGTGGTTGTGCTGCCCCTCTGCTCTGCCAGAGCTGCTGAGGTGCTGAGGGGACTGGAGCATCTTCCTTGTGCCAGGCACAGGCTGGCACACAGGCAGTGCCCCTGGCGCAGGAGGAGAAGCTCCTTTGGTGCTGAGGGGAGGGAGCCCTGGCCCAGGCTGCCCAGGGAGGGTGTGGAAGCTCCTGCTCGGGAGGTTTCCAAACCCACCTGGACACGTTCCTGTGCCCCCTGAGCCAGGGGCAGCTGCTGGAGCAGGGGCTGGGGCTGCAGCAGCTCTGCAGGGCCCTTCTAACTGCAACCATTGTGTGATTCTGTGAACAGACACCATGTGAGCACAGATATTTCCTCTCTTTCCCCAGCCCCAAGGCAGCAGCATCAGCAGTACTAGTGCTGAGCACAAAGAGCTGGGAAACATGTCGACTGAAGTTCTGATCCAAAGCCTACAGTAAATGATACAGGTTGGGTGACCTTCCCCAGGTTCCAGCGTGATGAAGGTGAGATGCCAACTGAACCATCCTCTACATTGCCCTGAACCATCAGCTCTCTCTTATTCATGGATGAATAACATCTCTTGTCAACAGAACTGTTTGTGTTTCCTGGCACAGGGTTGCCACCTGCTTTGGATTTAATTTGGAGTAATTAATCATTTGCAAAGTGTTGCCAAACCACACAGAACCTTTGTGTTGTATTTTTGCAAGGGGAGGGGTCGGGGGGGAGGCTTTTGTGGAGTGTCACACCCAAGGATGCACAGGCTTCTGGCACAGTTGGTCTGACTATCAAATGGGAAGAACATTCATCACTCAGCTTTGATGCTGAAGCCCTTGTGTCTAAATGCAGACTGAGTTCCTCAGAGGGAGAGCTGCTACAGAGCTTCAAAGCCCTTGTTTCTATGATTTGATAGCTTGGCACTGAGTCCTTACCAGTGCTCCCATTTGATTTCTATCTAGGGAGTGCCTGACACTTTCCAGATACAAAGGTACCAGTGTTCCTGAGAGAAAGATCTCCCAGAAATCCTCAAGCTTGGCTGCACACGTTGCAGTCTTCATCCCCCAAAACCAAGGTCTAGATGCCCAGTGCATCCTTGTCCTAGTTATTCAGCCTGAATTAGAATAGGCAGCTATTTATAATGGGAACCTCCATCTCAGTACCAAAAATAGAGTGGAATAAAACCTCGTGAGGGATTAAAGAAACACATGAGAAGGAACAGCTCTGCATTTCAAAAGCTCAGGTATGCCATGGACTTGGTTTGCTTTAAAAGCTGTTTACTTCAGTGATGAGTAGCTCTGCTCCATCTCTCCCAAGTCTACCACTCATGGCAGGATTTGGTCCAGGACTTGGGTGCAGATTAAGGATCAAGGAGATAAGTGATGCTATGAAATGAAGTAGAGGGGAAAAAAAATTGGCCTTGTGCTTCTTCTTGTGAATAGGAAACAGATGTTTTGTGCTGAGCATGCCTGACCTGCAGGGATGGTTACTGCACCTGTGTGGGAAGCTGCAACCATCCATCCCTTGGGCATGGTCAGCACCTTGGGACTAGGTGCACCCAAGACATGGCAGAGCCAACTCCTGGGGCTCTTCCTACCTTGAGTGCTTGGGGCCAGGAGTAGGTGACTACGTCACTCCTTCAAAAGAAAGCATGAGGATCTTGGAGATAATCAGCTGTGAACTTTTGTGGGGGGGTTGTAGCTAGCCCTTGACAACTAGCTGGTGCCTGACTGCAAACAAAGCATCTCCTAAAAGCCTCATGAATCTCAGATGCACCTCCTTCTTCTTAACAAGCCATGATGTTGTCACATGTTACATGAGATGTTTCTCCCAATTGCCAAAACCCACTTGCTTTCTCTGCCTCATCCAGGGAAACCAACACAAGAGGACTCCAGTGAGGCTCTCATCTGTGTTTTTCCATTGCATAAGGATTCATGAGCTGCCTTCATCAAGGAGGTTAATATTGTAGCTCAGAGGCTGCCTGAATAAACCACCTCTCAGCTCATTTATCCATCCCAGCTGTGCCCCAGGAGACCACTTGGAACAACAGATCCTCTAAGGACCCTTTCTGTGATGGTCTTATAAGCTGAGGACACATTGGCATTAAAAGCCCCTTGAAGCACCTAGACTAGCTTCCTAAGCATGAGGAACCCCAATCAGCCTTTGGCATCTTTGCACAGGGCTGATGTGGCAAAAGGAAGCTTGTAAAAAAACCTTGCCATGATCAAGGGACAACAGCAGGTAGAAAAAAAACATCTCCTAGTTGCATTCCCCAAAGGCAAAGATAAGACCAGACCCCTTTCCCAAGCTGGCCATGGCTGCTGGCTGATAGTTTCGTTAAACCCCCTTATTTTCTGGGGGAGAAACCAGATGTCTAGCTCTTAACTCTCTCCTCACCAGGATGACTTTCCTCCTCTGCAGAGCCTGTCACTGTCTCCTGGCTGTTTGCTTCTTTGTCAGCTTTGGGTGTCATCCCCAAACACAGTGACAAGTTGTCTTTACATTACAAACACCTCTTCCCCTGTGTCCTCTCTCCCAAAAGCCAGCAGCAGCATCCAGGAAAGACTCCAAACAACTTCTGGCTTGTCTCATCTCATCACGGATTTGTGCATGGCCAGGTAACAAGATACTGCTTCAGGTTCGAGTTGGTTCCATGAGGAGAGTTGAAGTCTCTGTGGGTTTCAGGAAAGCAGCCATTCAGGTGGAAGAGACTCTCCTGAAGCCTTCACTGCATCTACAGACAGCTCAGCCAGTCTCAAGGCTTCAGTGGATCCATGAGGGAGAGCTCCATGAAAGCACAGTTCCTGAAGCTTTGATGTTCTACTGCTCAGTGCTGGTGGTGAACGTGTCCTGGTGCCACCAGGAACCCAGACCCTAGTGCCTGCTGTGGCTTGGTGGCTCCTTGCTGGAAGCAAGTGACACATCTCTCATCCCTCCTGTCTTACAGCCACACACTGAAATGCTGCCACTGACCAAGGGGGAAGAGTTTCGACTGGCAAGGTGCCACCCACCCACACCATTTCATGCCGGCAAGTGGAAAAATGCTGTGGCTCAGCTCATGTTTGTGCTTCATCTGGGGAAGCAGCCAAGCAGTAAAGGTGTGGTGCATAGCAGCGGGGCTCAGAAAAGGTGCACAGCTTCTCACAGGCATTAGAGTGCTTCTCATTTCCCTCCTCTCAAGTCCAAAGGTACTGCAGAAGCAAATGAACCGACACAAACCACCTTGGCATCACGCAGGCTCCTTTTTTTTTCCTGCAGCCTTTTGTGTCTCCTTCTCAGACTATAGGGCAAAAGCATGGGTTTTCTTTTGCAAGGAGAGGAAGGGATATTCATGCCAGTCCCAACAAAACAGGACTGAACTCTTCTCCTTCAGAAATTGGGGAGTCTAGGGCAAGGCTGTGTGTTAATAACAAGAGGTGGATAATGCTCTGCTGCCATTGCTGCTGTGACAGGGCACATGAAGCTGCCTGTGCAACGGGGGAGGAATGGGGCATGTTCAGAGAAGGGCAGTGAAACTGGGGAAGGGGCTGGAGCACAAGTGCTGTGAGGAGCAGCTGAGGGACTGGGGATGTTCAGCCTGGAGAAGAGGAGTCTGAGGGCACACAGGAGCTCTCTCTACAGCTCCCTCCCAGGAGGCTGGAGTGAGCTGGGGGTGGGTCTCTGCACCCAAGTAGCAATTGATACAGAAGAGGAAACAGCCTCAAGCTGCACCAGAGAGGTTTAGATTGGAGATAGGAAGAGCTTTACACCTGAGAGGGGTGTCAGCCCCTGTGCCAGGCTGCCCAGGGAGCTAGGGGAGTGCCCAGCCCTGGAGGGGTCCCCAAGCAGTGGAGCTGAGGTGTTAAGGGCTGTGGGTCAGTGACGGCTGTGGCACTGTGAGGAGAGGGCTTGGACTCAATGATCTTAAAGCTCTTTTCCAACCAAAACTTTTCTATTTCCTTCTGTGAGTAACTAAAGACATGCAAACCATATTCATCCTTCCTTCTCAGAGAGCTGCTGGCCAAAGGGAGGCTGTATTGTTTGTGCTGAGATGACTCGGTCAGGTTTCTGGGGCTCTGACCCACAGATTTCATATGCTATGGCTTTGGATTGGCTTGAACATTGTGGATCTGCATGGATGTCAGCATTAGGCTCACGTAGGGCCAGTGCCAAAATGATTCAGCCCAGGGCACAATGTCCTTACCCACATTTACTAAGTGCATTCAGAAGCTGAAAGGTCAATCCCACCTTGAAAGATATGTTGCAGGACCACGTCTGGAGCTCCTACTGTGTGACAGTTCTTGTCTGTTTAATAGAGGCTGACTGGGGAAAGGGCATCAGGATCCAGACCAGCCTCAGACAGAGCACAGGGTCATTCATTGACACCCTTTGTGTTTTCTACAACCTCCTGGTAAACTGTAAGCTGGAGCCCTGGGGAAAGGGGGTGAAGTCATGCTGTGAAGGCACTTTATGCACATGCAGGGCATCAGCCCTATCTTTTTACAGTGCTCTGAGCATCCCTTTGGAGTTCAAGTGACCCTCAATGACTTTGCTAAACTGAGGTACCAGCCAGGATGCTGTGCTTGCCTCCCTGCCCTCTCAACACATATTATCAGGAACCCTACAGTTTCCTTTCACCTCATTTCTAGGGGGTTTGTCTTGTTCTCAGAGCTGGGGCTGTACTGAACAAAGAGCCTCGTGTTTGTCCCTGGAATTAGGGATGAGAGAGTTAGTGCAGGAGAGCAATAAAGCTATCCAAGAGAGGATGTGCCCATCATGTCAGAGGCAGCTGTTCCAAATCATCCCAAGCCTAAGATGGGAAAATAGATCTATTTTAAGGAGAAAGAGGGGAAAAAAAAAAGAAGTGCAGGATAGGTTTTAATTTGGGAGTGATGTTGCATGTGATCTCACTCCTGCTGCACTTCAGTCCTGCCAAGAGCATTCTATAATTAATAACTCCTTCAGATGAAGGGCCTGCCTTTGGAATGTGCACTATTAAACATTTAAAGCCCTGCCTGTAAATATATGACTGTGGCAGATATCTCCAGAAGCCTTGCAGCCACATGCTAATGTACATTTATATTCCAGATAGGTATTTTTAGCAAGAACTACAAGTTCTTTCTGGATTTGATTACATCAGAGCTCTGTTTCACATCCAAATGTCTGGGCTGCAAAAAAAATAATAGCCCCTTCTTTTTTCTGCTTCTCTTGGAGTTATGCCCTTTCCTTTGTCTCTTCTTCCTTTATATCCACCTGCATTAGCTCAGCAAGAGGGCTGGAGGAGTATTTTAAGCCCTTCTCCGTCCCAAAGAAGACAAAAATGTACCAAATTCCAACAAATCAAGCAGCAGAGTCATACATAGCATCATAGAATGGTAGGAGTTGGAAGGGACCTTTAGAGATCATCTGGTCCAACATCCCCAGCAGCTCCTGGTGTTTCCCACCTTACAGCTTGAGGCAATCTGCAGTCAAGGCATGTCAGGATAACTGCCACCACTCATGGCTACACCTGATGTTGACCAGTGTCCTGCTGGGGAAAACCACTCCAAATGATCCCTGCTGGAAAGCCTGGTCCTCTAGATTAAGGGCCAGGGTGACTCTGTGTAGCTTTGCTCTGTGACAGAACCACTGATGACTTTGTGGGACCTTTGCCCAAGTCAAAGCAGCACCATTGAAGCCAGGTCCTCATGCAGCCCAAGTCAAGGCTGGATGTGTGCTGTATGTGACACAGAATCATTGTGGCTGGAAAAGACCTTTAAGATCAATAAGCATAGAGAGTGGGCAGCAGGGCCAGGGAGCTTGTGCTGCCCCTCTGCTCTGCCAGAGCTGCTGAGGCTCATCTGGAGTCCTGTGGCCAGTGCTGGGCTCCCCAGCTCAGAAGAGACAGGGAAGTGCTGCAGAGAGGCCAGTGCAGGGCTGCCAAGGTGCTNCCTGGACACGTTCCTGTGTGACCTGATCTAGGTAGGAGCTGCTTCTGCAGGGGGCTTGCACTGGATGAGCTCTAAAGGTCCCTTCCAGCCCCCACCATGCTGGAATTCAAAGATACCGTGAGGGACAGGATCAAAAAACCTTCCTAAAGTCCAGAACAACTACATCCACAGCTTTCCTCTTGCCCATGAGATGAGTGACCTTATCCTAGAAGCGTATCCAGGCAGTTAAGACATGATCTAGTTGGGGATTAATGAAACAGGAGATGTGAGTTCCTGTGTGACCTGATCTAGGTGGGAGCTGCTTCTGCAGGGGGTTTGGGCTGGATGATCTCTAAAGGTCCCTTCCAACTCCCACCATGCTGTGATTCTATGAAATGGTCTAGTGGTTGCTAGGGCTGGGACAAAGTCTGGACTCAATGATGTCAAAGGTCTCTTCCAGCTGAGACCATTCTATGATTCAACGATTTGCAACTGAAAGCAGACGATGCAGATCAGGGCTGCACATCTGTAGGGCTACCCCACAGTTGTGGAAGGGCTGGAAAGTGATAGAAAAAGGCAACTCCTTGGCCAGATAAAGCATAAGGAGTGGCCCCGAGAGTGTCTGGATGTGTGCAGAATGACAAGCCCCATGAGGGGCAGATAAAACCCTTCAACATAGCAACAGCAGCACTGGCTGCTGCCTGCTGCAAAGCCTCATCTGGCAGGGTTAGAGAGGCTGCAAGTCTTTTTATGGCCCTTTGGAGACACATCTTTCTGTGTTCTATTTTATTTGGCCTATATTTAAACCTGTCCCTCTATATGTCCACTCGACCCAGTGACGCAGCAGCCTGCCCAGCTCCTTTGAATCCCCCTGGCAGTGTCCTGCATTTTCTGGGGCAGTGGTGCTTGCTGGCTTGAACTCCCAGCGACCAAACAGCAAGAAGAAATACAAGCAAGAACCTAAGAAACTTTGCAAAGGCTCCCAGGGATGACTGTTGTGCCTGTGGCTTAAGGTTAATGCTGTGTGCACAGATGAACATCGATGCAAAGGGACGTTTTGTGCCCCTGACACTGTGTGAAGGGCTCTTCACCTCATCTCATCTGGGGACATATGACAAATGCTTTGAAGCTAAAACCCTGCTTTTGACTCTGTTTTGGCTACTTGCAGAGAATGGAGCCACATTAACAGGCAAGTCCCCAAGGTGACAGGAGACTTGAAGTGGGATGCAGAATGCTCACAGCCAGCACCAGGGACAAAAGGAGGGCCAGTGGTCCTCACCCACAGCATCTTTGCAGTGCAGAGCAGACCCTGGGTGGTTGCTCCCAGCCTCCTGCTTGTCTTGCTATGCTCAGCTCAGCTGCTTGCTCCTTGCCTGCTGCAAGAGAAGCTGCACCAAGCGAGCATCCTGTAATCACTGGACTGGACCCTTCTGCCATCCCTCACACCCTCCTCTTAAACATCACTCTCCTGAGCTGTATCTTTGCATTCCCTTGCTTATTCTCTTTTGTAGCTTTTCTCCTCTCTGGCACAGGGCATTTGATGAGCTGCAAGAAAGCAACCAGAGACCTGCCCTCCCTGCAACCACATTGATCTGAGCGCAGAAGAAAGGTGTTGCAGGCTGGAAAACTGGAGCATCCAACCTTATTTGCCTGTTTTCTCACTCAGAAGGGAACCCTCAACCTCCCAGTCCCTCTGTATCCAGACCCTGCCCCATTTGCATGTGCATTGGATGGAGGGAGGTTTGGAACACCCTTAGCACAGCACAGAGCCCTAGAGCCAGCATTGGAAAGCCACTGAAGGCAGTGACTTAACTCCAGAGCTTCAACCCAGAAAAGGGGGTGTGATTAAGGATGGCAGTGACAGTGGTTTTGCTTCTGACTTGTCGTGTCAGGCTGGTTTTAAATCAGGCGAGGAGAGAACAGATGAGTAAGAAGCAGAAGCTGATGCTTTATGTCTGCAAGTGTAATTGAGTAACTCCCAACCATCATCCATCCCCTCAATGGCATTTTTTCCCCCCACCCTGTAGACCTCAGCATTGCAAGAGTGTTTCAGAGAAGCTGTCACTGAGTAAAACAAGGAGCATTTTCACCTCCAGAGCAAAGGGGATGATGATCCTCCCCAGCCTCAGGCTTGCACAGGGCCCTCTGCCAAGGAACACAAAGCACTGTCAAAGGTCTCTTGTAAATGCTGCTGGGCCAGGCATTGGGAAACAGTTACCTGAGTGCAATGAAGAGCCTCCCTTGCTCATTCCTTTGGACTACTAGATGATGTCTTGTGGAAAAGGGAATGGGGAACAGGAAAAAGAAAAGGAAGGTGGAAAGGTAAAAGGAGAAAAAGGAAAAAGGAGGAAAAAAGACTGTTCCAAAGGAGGTTACAGGGACTGCATGAACATCCATGAATGGTGCTTGGGATGTATCAGTGCTCTACTCTGCCCTTGCAGCTTGCCTCCTGCTCCCCTGAACCAGCCCTGGCAATAGGAAAGGAGCAAATGGCAAGTTCCCTGGTTCTGCTTCACCAGAGAATGCTGTGAGCTGGGCACACCTTATTTATTAAGCCATGTCTGGAATGCTGTGCTCAGTGCTGGGCCCCTGACTCACTGCCACAGGGACACTGAGGGGCTGCAGCTCCAGGGCTGTGTCAGTGCTGGGCCCCTCACTCCCTGCCACAGGGACACTGAGGGGCTGCAGCGGGGCCAGAGCCGGGCACTGAGCTGGGCAATGAANGCAGTGGTGGCTGTGGCAGGGTGAGGGGAGGGTTTGGACTCCAGTAGCTCAAAGGGCTTTTCCAACACAAACCTTTCTATGATTCTGTGATTCATTCCTGCTTCCATTCCATCTCTTTCTTTATTTACAGCAGATAGGGCATGAAAATGAATCTTAGAGCTGCCCCAGGGGAGAATGGAGCAGATCCCCAGCTGGGACCCACTAACACTGTTAACTGGATGAGTGAAGCCAGTGACTTTCCCCAGAGCTGAGAATCTGGGATGATAATTTCTTTTCCTTTCCTACACCCCTTGCTCTGAAGGGTCTGGAGAGGGAAGGATAACAGAAGTTACTTGAAATGTGTTGCAAAACATCTGGGAAGGGAGATCAGCTCTGCCTGCAACCCAAGCTGAGGCAAAGGGCTTGATCCCAAATTCACTCCCACAAGTCTGACCTGCCCTGGTCTGTTAATCCAGAACATGTCTTGAGCTTCCCAGAAATACATCCTACCTCAACATTGGGGAGGCTGAACCCTTCTGAACTCATTCCAATAGCTTATTCTAGGTAAGATTCAATGGCAGCTCTCTGCAGTTTGCAAAGCCACACTCTGCTGTGGAGGGGGGAATACGAGCTGGGAGCAATATCCATCTGCTGCTCTGACTCAGGTGATGGCACCAAAAGTGGAAAGAAGAAAAGCCAAGCTCCTGAGGAAGGCTTGGAGGACTCTTTTTTTTAGGGGGGGGGCTGTACTTGTGAATTTAATAGAGGCAGACAGGCACATGATCTTGAGGAGACTTGGGGGAAATAAAGAAGCATTGTCCTTGTCCAGTGTATATCCCTTGCTGAGGATGGTGCCAGAGCAACAGGCACTGCCTGGCCCTCCCTGCTGTGCAGAGCTGCAAGCACTTCATCCCCTCCTGCTCCCCACAGGTTAAAGCTGTAGGGGCAAATGTGGATGCTGAAGGTGAGGAGCATCTGCTTAGCAGCTGGAAACTGGATATTCGAGGGGTTTTAGCTCCAGGTGCCCAAACTCTTGGCTCGAATCCATTCGGCTTCACAACATTGGAGATGGGTGAAGAAGGGAAGGTGATTCCAGAGGCATCTGAGGCAGCTTGTCAGAGAGACGAGGTGCTGTGTTTTGGCTGGATCAGGAGCATTTTACAGAGAGCACTGGAGGAGTGTGCCAAGAGCCATGGCCAGCAGAGCCAGGGATGCAGAGCTGCTCCCCACCCCGTTGCTGCTCCGGGTGTCGTCGGTGCAGAGGTCGGTGTAGCAGCAGGACTTGGGTTTGGCTGCCCCTATGCCATTGTAGGCAATGCACTCCTGCTCACAGCTCCTGGTCACTGTGATGTTGCCTGAAAAGGGGTAACCTACAAGGAGGTAGATTGGAGAGAGGGTGAAGCAGAAGAGAGAGAAAGAAATGGTAAAACAGAGAAGAAATGGAAAGTGTTTCTAGGTAAATAAAGGCAAATAGAGACAAAGCTTCCCTATCCCATGGTTGGTTGTAATCCAGATTGCTCTTCATAGCAACAGACCAACCAATTCTCCCTGCTGACTCTCTCTTTCTCCCTCCTGCTCCTTCCAAATCAATTACAGAGTGGACAAAGGGCACTGGTCCCTGTTTCATTCAGGTGGTGGCTCTGCATGGGAGGTGGCAGTGCCAAGAGTCACTGGTTTCATGCTACTGAGACAGCTGGTGTTAGGTAGAAGTTGTCTACAAAGCAGGAGAGAGGTTCTGGCTTTCTGCAGTGTGTTTACACACATCTATAGGTGCAGGGTCTGTAAGGATGTAGGGGTAGGAAAGGCTAAACAGAGTAAACAGAGGGAATACTTTGTACTTTGCCATGAGGCTCTGAATCTGATGGATTTCTGTCCTTCCCACTCTAAAACTGGGTAACTCCATCTGGATCCTTATAGTTAAAGGATAATCCAAGCTGGGACTGGGAAGGGGAGAGAAGAGTCTGGGCAGCAGGTCAAGGCAGGTAATTCTCCTCCTCTGCTTTGCTCTGCTCTGGTAAGACCCCAATTGAAACCCTACATCTAGCTCTGGGGGTCCTCAGGAGAAGAAAGACATGGAACAGGTCCAGAGCCTACATGTGAGGATGGGGAGACACTTAACCAACATATCCAGGGAAGCTGGGACTGTTCCATCCGTGGATGTGCTTAAGGGCAGGTTGGATGGGGCTATGAGCAGGCTGATCTACTGGAAAATGTCCCTGCCCATAGAAGAGGGGTTGGAATGAGGTGAGATTTAAGGTGTCTTCCAAACCATCAGATGATTCTCTGATCCCTCCCTTCTGAACACTCCCAGCAATCACAGAATCACACAATAGTGGGGTTGGAAGGGACCTTCAGAGCTCATCCAGTCCAACCTCCCTGCAGAAGCAGCTCCCACCTAGATCAGGTCACACAGGAACGTGTCCAGGGGGGTCTTGAAGAGCTCCAAGGAAGGAGCCTCCACACCCTCCCTGGGCAGCCTGGGCCAGGGCTCCCTCACTCAAACACTCAAA
>WBNH01012788.1:5181-40079 GCA_013401255.1 Urocolius indicus | reverse complement strand
CTGGCAGAGCAGAGGGGCAGCACAAGCGCCCTGGCCCTGCTGCCCACACTCTCCTCAATGCCCCCAGCCTGCCATTGGCTTCTTGCCCATGAGCCCACGTTGCTGTTCATGCTCAGTTGATGATCACCCAGCACTGCCAGGTCTGTCTCTGCAGAGCTGCTCTCCAGCAGGTCAATCCCCAGCCTGTGCTGGTGCAGGGGGTTGTTCCTTCCCAGCTGCAGAACTCTGCCCTTGTCCTTGTCACTTACCTGAGTCTACAGAATGCAGTGTTGTTGTGCACACCATAGATTTTGGGGGGCACAGGGTGGCTGTTTTGCACTTATCAATGTCTGTGGGCTCCTTGCACGTGTAGCATCGTAAGGACTGGGCTGCAAAAGGGAACAGAATGGGTTGGAGATGGTCACAGTAGCCAAGACAGGTAGTAAATCTGCAGCTTCTTGCTCTGTATTGGCGACTATGTGACTGTTAGTGCTTCATTCCCTCTTGACCCTTTTCATTCCCCATCAACCAGGATGAAGTTGTGCCAGAAACATGCCTGGAGGTGATGGCAGAGCTTTGGATGTGTCAGGAGGCAAAGACCAAACCCCAGTACCAGAGGACAAGGATAGTGTTGGAGATGTTCCTATGTGACTTGATCTAGGTAGGAGCTGCTTTTGCAGGGGGCTTGGACTGGATGATCTTTGGAGGTCCCTTCCAACCCCCACCATTCTATGATTCTATGAAATGAGCATATTGATACCTTGAGGTCTCAGGAGCCCCAAACCAGCAGGGATCTAGAGGGACCCATTGCTTTAGCTGCTGTGATGAGACCTTTGCATCTTCTGCAGTAACAAATGCTGTAACACAGAGCAAAAGACCTCCTTCTGTTGAGAGCAGCATGCACCAGCACTGAAAGTCTGGCAGCTCCCCCATCCCTCCTCCCACAGTGCCAGCTCCTTCGTGCTTATTTAGAGGGAACCTCTGCAGAACTCACTGAGAGCAGCATTTACATTTCCCAGCTGTGTCAGACATCCTAAGGCTTGTGTGTGGCTTCAACTCCACTTTTATCAGGGGTTACTGCTGCTTTTTGAAAGAGATGATGCTGTAAAGCTCTTGCTGGCTGCCTCCTGACAGAGAGACACCTTCATGTGTGTGAGCATCCAGCCCAGCAGCTGCCCAGAAGCCTCTGTGTGAGACCTGTCCGTTCACAGCTGGTAAATACTGAGTGTGCAGGCTTGTTACAGCCCTGCTGGTGTAGCTTCATGACAGAAACCAGCTTGGTTTAGCTGTTTGTCTACTCCACCTGCCTTCTATAGCAATGTGAAGAGCCACCCAAATGTGTCCACTGCCATCTATTGGCTGAAGTGCAGAGAGACAATGCTTTCTGCTTCTGTTTCATCACCTCCTGTGGGGAGAGAGAAACCTCTGGGGTTTAGGGATAAGGATAAACATTATGGAAGGCAGTTGTTTGGACATTGGACACTAGAAAGAGTTTTCAGGGCATCTGCTCCTCTTAACACCTCCTTTGGAAAGTTCAGATGGGAGGCTCCTTCCTTGGATGTTTTGAGCACTTTCCTGTGTGACCTGATCTACAGGTGGGAGCTGCTTCTGCAGGGAGGTTGGACTGGATGAGCTCTAAAGGTCCCTTCCAACCCCCACCACTCTGTGACTCTATGAAACAGGAGCCTGCAAGATGCCAAAGCTTTCTTTGCAAAGTTAGGAAGGACTTTGCCATATGAGCAGTGCTGGTGTTCTTGTGATGATATCCCTCGTGAGCAGGTGAAGTGGAGCTTTCCCTGTTTAGCTGAGGTGAGGGCCTTGGTAGATCCCTTCCAAATGACCTCTGGAAGGTTGTTTTATTGTCAACCTGTCTGTCTAATGTATGGATGGAGCAGTGTTACCAAAAAGCATTGGAGGAACTGATCTGTAACCTTGGGTTTCCAAAGCAGCTCATCCCATTTCCATGGGTGTGCAGGGCAGTGCCATGTGCTCTGGAGGAGTTACTTTCAGTTAAGAGCAGGCTTAAGTGAGAAGATTCTCATCCCCCCTCCCTTATCTCTCACTGACTCTGACACTGCCTTTGGAAGAAGGTTATAAGAGAAGAGGAAAGCTCAAAGCATAAAGCCCAAGCCAGAAGAACTGAACATAAGTGACTGTGCTGTGTCCCGATCTGAGGCCAACAACTCACTGTTCATCCCTTGTACAACACTCCATTCTGTCTCTTGATAGTAAATCTCTGGAAGATGAATAGTCACAGACATATTCCTCATCTGCAAGAGCTGTGCCTAGACAAGCTGCTGCTCTCTGGATCATCCCCCTAAAAAGCTATTTCTGCCCCCAACTCAAACATAAAGCAAAGAGTGACGATGGCTCTCTGTTTCCTTCCAGGACCCACAGGTGGGAACCTGCTCTGCCAGGTCCTCAACAACCCCATTCAATCCATAGAATCAGAGAATCATTTTGGTTGGAAAAGACCTTTAAGCTCACCAAGTCCAACCCTTCACCTCACAGTGCCACAGCCAGCACTGACCCACAGCCCTCAGCTCCTCAGCCCCACGGCTCTGGGATCCCTCCAGGGCTGGGCACTGCCCCAGCTCCCTGAGCAGCCTGGCACAGAGGCTGACACCCCTCTCAGGGCAACAGTTCTGCCTCAGCTCCAGCCTCAACCTCCCCTGGGGCAACCTGAGCCCCTTTCCTCTTGTCTTAAGAGGACAGGACAGGACTAAAGCCAGAAGGAGGAAAAGAAACATGTAATATTCCACCTGTGAAATACCTTGAAAGAAAGGAAAAACCCCTCACGAAATGGACAATGCTGAATGCAAACGATTGCAAGGGCTCTGCAGAAATAATTACAACTATCCTGTTTCAGCCCTGGGGTGGGTTTGACCTTGAGCCTGTCCTTCAACCAGCAGTTGAGTTTGCTTTAGAGACAAGTAGAAGGAGTAAGGAGGATCAGGGAGGTAGAAAAAGCAATGCAGCCTGAAGAAGAGACTCCAAACCCTTCCAGGCATCAAGAATTACAAGGTCTATGCCTTTCAGCCTTCTTCCACTTGCAACCCTTTGCCTGTTCTCCATGTAACCATGCCTCCAGCTGATGTTCAATCCCTCACAAAGCTGCCTTCCCTAGGAGATATTCCAGAGCCCCAGGAAAGCAGCCTGAGGACCTCTTGGGCCCATGGGCTGCAGGTTAAATCCCACTGGGTTGTTGTCACCTCAAGGATGACTCTGCTCCAGGCCAAGGATGCATTTGCATTGGGCTACAAGTAGGTGGAGTAAGAACACAGCTATAGCCAGTCTCTGCTGTCAGCTCACCCAAGACTCAGACCCATCAGAGACCAAACCTAAAGAGATCCAGGAGAATTGCCCATCTCTAGAAATGAGGGAAAACCCTGGAGCTGGTGGTTCAATGAACCTTCCCAAAGCCCTTGGAGTTATTTCTCACAAAGCCTCACCCCTCTGGTTTTCAGAGCTTCCAGCAGCCAAACAGGAGGTTTTAGGGATGGCAGGAGCTTAGCATGAACATGAACATGAACATGAACATACTCCAGCTCATCCCTGAGGGGACAAGTTGGCAACTTAAGGGCTTGCACTGCCCTGAGCCATGTGCCTGCCATTCACACCTCAGCCTCATAAAGCAGTGTGTTGGTCCCCTGCATCCTGGGGTATGGTCTGAGCAGAGCTGAGTGACAGGCACCCATCTCCACTGACCTTCTTAAATAAGTAAAAGCATTCATTCCACTGCCTCCCATCCCAGGAGGTCCCTGCAGTGTTCTTACCCATCTCCAGGTATGTCAGGCCAAGCAGTAGCCCAAGCAGAAGTGTCTTCATGCTGAGAGCAGATCCTTGCAGTCAGGGCAGTGAAGGACAGCTGCTTCCAGGGAGCTTTATATGTTTTCCTACCCTCCACCTCCTGTTGATCCCGTGAGTGGATTCCCTTGAGATGATCAAGGGAGAGCTCAGCTCCAGTCTGGATTGGGATTTATAGAGGAACAAGTTCCCCAAGGAGGTGATGTCACTGCAATGAGCAGAATCCTGATGTACATCATCATCATCAGTCTCCTCTTAAGGTTTATGTCCTGGGGCTGGTCCCATGGAAAAGGAAAAACACAGCAAGGGGTGGCTCCATGCTTGGATGGGGAATGTGACAAAGTATGTTTGTTCCTTCAAGTCTGGCTCCAGGAGGTGAGAGCTGGGTTGTGTCATAGGTGTTGTGTTGGGCAACAACAGCCACGATACAAGGCTGGGCTTCCACTCACTGTTGGCTCAGCCTCAATAAAGCCCAGGCCATGTTTTCATGCCTACTGCTCCCCAGGCTGGCAAGTGAGAAGCTGGTGTGGCTGGATTTGCTCAAAACACACCCATTTTCCCCAAATCCAGTTGAAAAGCAAACCTGGTTGGTGGTTCCCAGGAGTTTAGTTATCAGCTGAGCCCCAGTGCTGAGCTGCTGAGTGTGGGAAACAGAGAAAGACCAGTGGATATGAGCATGGAAGATGGTGCCTCCAAGCCTGGGGGGTCTGGAGATGTCCTTTTGCTCCAGGTCATGCTGGCAGAGCAGTGTGCTGTGACTTCTTTTCCCAAAGTGTCAGCTATTTGCCACAGAAGAGGATGAGGAATAAACCCAAAGTGGAGAAATAGATCAGTTTTCCCTCTGCAGTACCTTTCTGATCACTTCACTTCATGCATTTCAAGGCAGCTCTTCCAAACTTAACACATGGGGGGGTGGTTCTTTTTCTTTGTGGAATCAGCTTAAAAAGCTTGCAGAGGGAAATGCTTTGCTCCTCCCTTTAGACTGAGCCAACAGCATCTCATATTTCATAGGAAAAGCTGCTGCCAGGCTTTTTTGTTGTGGCTTTGTTGTGATCCAGGGTGGGAAATCCCATCATTAAGCCATTTCCTTTAAAGCAGCTGGATAAGCCAAGGAAGAAAAGTTTGTGAAGCACTCCAGAGACTTCAAGAGATGGAGACAAAGTAAGTGCACAAGTTGATTCCATGGCTGGGGGTTTCCATGTCCCAGGCTCATTGCTGCAATGCATGAAGGCATTGCTGCCGTTCCCAGCAGCCTGTCCTTCTTCCCAGTTTGAGGATGGGGATTTTTTTAGGGGAGTGAAGGTAAAAAGTGCCTCTCCCTAAAGAGTTCTCAGTAACTTGAGAAGCATTGCTAATGAAGATTTGCATGGTCACAGGTGACACAGAGCAGATCAAGCTGGGGCAGAGGGATCAGTACTGTGCCGTGGGAAAGGGAGGGAAAGATGAGCACCCCTAATGCTCCCTTGGCTCTGAGAGTGAAAAGCATCATTTATCTCCATTTCATCTTGCTGTGCTGTCAGAAACCAGGCACATAAAGCAAAAAAAAGCCACCAGCATCCACAGATCTCTGGGTTATGTAGGAAAAAAAAAAAACCTCAGTCACCAGACCTGGTTCAATCCAGTAACTGGGCAGGACAAGGCATACCTGAGCAAGCTTTTAATTAACACCCATGCAACTGGGAAAGAGCCACAGTGCTTTCAGCATTGCAGGTGGCTCTGCCACAGTGAGCACAGAGGGGAGCTTGCAGTTTGCAGTTTGCATGAGGTGCAGATCGCTTGCTGAGCTGGAGAGATGCCCCACGGGCATGTTGTAATGGTCTTCTCCTAAAATCAGGCTGGTTGAAGGAATAGTGGCATAGATAAGAAACTAAATGAGGCTGTTCAGCTTGGTAGAAGCTGTCCTGGATGTGGGATGCATCAGCACAGTAGGATTGTTTCCTTGTGACCAATGCAAAGCCACTTAACTCTAATGGCTTGAAGAGGATTGAGGTCTAACTGTAAGGAAGAGCAATGGGAAAACACCAGAGCATCATGAAATCATCAAAAGCATCATCAGGAAACCATCAGAGCATCATCAGGAAAGCCCCAGAGCTGGATATTCCCACACACTCAGGAGACTGGCTGAGTGTGCAGGAGTGCCAGGCTTCAGTGAAAGACAAGCTGGGAGGGTGCCAGTAAAACTGTGAAGGCAAAGGGAAGGCTTCCAGGTATTATTAGCTCACCTAAAGATAACTATCAGCCTCTGGTGAGATGGAGCCCTGAGAACAAAAACCCAAACAAACAGAGGTGATGACAGGTTGGGGTGTAAGGGAGGCTGGCAACAGGGTGATTCTGGAAGTGCCAGCAGCCTGGCACCAAGCTCTGGGGGCTTCTCACCTGGGATTTTGTGGCCCCTGTGAAGAAAAAACAATGAGGGAGGGGGAAAAAAATAGCAGATGGAATCGAATGGGAAAGCTGGGAGAACAGTGGGGGGGAAAAAATGACCCTTTTTTAGCTTGGCAGAACAGCAGCTGAGTGGAGATTTGGTTTAATTTCCCAGGAAAGGACTGAAAGCAGAGCTACAGAAAGGAAAGTTGTGGAAGCTGAAAGGTCACACTGGACTAGGGCCGTGTTGAGAGTGGCAGGAGTTAAAGGAGACTGGAAATCAGAGGTAAGGTCTCAAACACTAAGGGAAAATGGGTTCTTCCTAAGAAAACAAAGGCAGAGTAGAAATGCCACTGGCTTGAAGATGGAGATTGCTAAGTGAAAGAAGGGGTTTGATACAGCAGTTAGGACAGCCTTAGACAGCTTGTAGGGCTCAGGAGGACCTGAATTCCCACCTATCAGTGGTGGAATAAAGCCCAAGCAAGGTTTTGAATGCTGGCTGACACGAGCCATGAGGGACTTGAGTTGGAACTGTCATGTCAGGATGAGCTGTGGTGTGTAGGGAGGTTTGTGTGCCAAAAGCCTCTCTGAATTTCCAGTGGTATCAATCCCAAACCCCTACCAATCTGTCCCTGTCAGCTTGCCCTTAGTTGATGAGGTGATCTGGATAGATCTAATCTCTCTCTCTCTCTCTGCTTATCACACTTGCAGGAAAGGCAGGTAATGCCAATTCAGTGCTCACAGGCAAGAAGGCAACGTACTTTACACCCATCCGATCTGACTCCTGTTCCAGTTCACTCTTGTTTTGAAGGAAAAGGAAGCCCAATTTTGTAGGCATGTCTCGTGACAAGGAGTGCACACCAAGCTGTGATAAGGTGGGTTTTATCACCTTGGTGTAAAACATATCTACTCTCATCTATCCAGCTCCTCCAGGCAGTGGCTCTCGTTACACTTGCTCTACTAAACTCCTTTGTTCACTGTTGTAATCTTCCTTGCCCTTACGGAGATGTGTTTTGTCTCTGATAAGGTTTGATGGCAGGACTTCTCTGGCAAGTCTGTCCTCCAGGATTTTCACCCTTCCAGTGGTCCTTTTTTGAGCCATCTCTGATTTACCACCTTCTTTCCTACATTGCCCAACCCGGAGTTAGATATTGTCTGGCAGCAACAGCCACTCCAGTCCCAGGTGGAAGCAGAAGGGATCCTTCTGCTATGATATGAGCATCCAGCAGTAACTGTAGCCATGGCATCAGTCTACCTGATGCTTTCCTTGGGATCTGCATGGCAGGAGCCTGCTCTCAGCTTTCCAGACATCATAGTGATGGCTGGAGTGTATGGAGGAAAAACCAGACAAAGTGCTGATCAGTGGATTGAGCCAACTCCAGCTCAGCTCCTGGGATCCAGGGAGACTACATTTTTACTGGTGGACCATTTGGATGACTGAGCTCTTCTCCTGTGACTCAATTGTTACCCATGACCAGGGCTGCAGCGATGCTTGATGATATGTTCAGCTGATCAAAGCTGCCACCTCTCACGGGTGTGCACTCATAACAAGACTATGGGCTTGTTGGGGTGGAGCTGCTCTCCACCCTCCTGATGAAACTGCCACTGGGCAGAAAGGAATGTGGGTTTCATGAGGCTGCAGAAGGGTGAAAGTCTGAGCACCCTTCCCCTAGGAGCTCTTCAAGTCTTTCTTCCAGGGGCTGTTTGATATGATGCACATGCATCTCAGCATTGAGGAGTATCAAAGAGAAACCCAGAGGCCCAGTTAATCTGTACAGCTCTTCCTCCACTTCTCCCACACATCTGTGCTTCGTTTTGCTGCTTGGCACATGCTGAAGGTGTGAGATGGGCTATTGAACTTGTCCAAGCAGAGAAAGAAACTGTGTTCGTGTCTCCCAAGTTCTGGCTTGAGCACACTCATCTCTAGGCTGAAAAGCAGGTGCACTCCTGCAGATGGGAGGAAACCTTCCACCCCTGCTGTGTTTTCAGAATAAGAGGTGAGATCAGTACTCTGAGGACACGAACTCTGCATCTGCAGATTCTTCTTCTTCTTCTTCTGGCCACAGGGTTGAGGACAATCCCTTCAGGCATCACCTCACCAACGAGCTCAGCTTGGTCAGCCCTGGGAATGTTAAGTCTGCCAGGCATTTGCACAAGACATGCCAAGTGTCCAACATGTGCTTCTGGATCATCCAGAGGGATGGACAAAGACAAGTCAGGCATTTTAGGGATCCTTTAAGCTGTACCATGGACATGAGGAGTGTAGGATCATAGGATATGCAGAAGTTTGCATGCTCCTTGGCCATATTATGGCTTGAACCAGGCAGAGTGTTCCAAGGTACTCAGAGTGGGCCAAGGATATTTCCCATGAGGTTGTTAAGGTTTGGAGCTACAAAGGGATGAGCTGCTCCAGTTGTTATCAGGATCATAGAATGTATCCTTGTCCCTTCAGAGAATGGACCAGTGTAGACAAACCTTGGATGTGTCCTGGAATGAAAGCCTCTTGCATTCGTTATGCTGTGATTGCCTTTTCTGTCCTGCTGCAAACCATAGGTGGAAGCCTTTGCATTATCATAGAATCACAGCATGGTGGGGGTTGGAAGGGACCTTTAGAGCTCATCCAGTGCAAACCCCCTGCAGAAGCAGCTCCCACCTAGATCAGGTCACACAGGAACGTGTCCAAGAGGGTCTTGAAGAGCTCCAAGGAAGGAGCCTCCACACCCTCCCTGGGCAGCTTGTTCTAGCCCATAAATTATGACCCATAAGTGCATGTTCCAGCATGTGAGAGGATCTTATAAGCATGCAACTCTTTGTATGGAAGTTGGATTCAGCCCAGGCTGAAGGGTGCTGGAAGAATCCATGGGGGCTGATGTGGGTTGGGAGTCTCTGATGTCTTGGTTTACACTTTAATCAGCTGATGGCACTGGTAATCTATGACCAACCCTTTGCAGTAGTTCAGGAGTGGAAAACATGCAAAGACTTGCCAGTTGCAGGGCCTGGTACCTCCCTTCTCTTATCAAGGAGATTTTTCTCCTTTATCAACGAAGCTTTGGTTGTGCAGAGGACAGCAGAAAGGAAATCATGCTCTACTCATTCACTTAAGGTTTCACTTACCTCTGCCAAAAGCAGAGACTGAAGCTGAGTCTGCCGCTGAGCCTTGAAGTGATTGACATCACCTTGTCAGCTCTTTAGCATCATCAGCAGTGCATTTGACTGGTGGGACTCATCCCTCTATCAGGAAACCTGTCCCACATGCTACTGCTTCAAGTCCCAGGTTGGTAGCAATGTCTGTCACCAGATACACATCTGGGTGCCTTCCCATGAGCTACATCTAAATAGTGATTCTATCATAGATTCATTGCAGTTGGAAAAGGCATTTATTAAGGCCTTTAGGGTGGTGAATCAATGGCACAAAATCAGGTGAGGTTCCACAGTGGGGCCAGTTTTATTCACCATCTTCATCACAGAACTGGATGAGGGCACAGAGGGACCCTCAGGGAGTTCCCTGATGGCACCAAACTGGGAGCACTGGCTGATGCAGCAGAGACTGAGCTGCCAGGCAGGGAGAGCTGGGCAGGCTGAGAGCTGGGCACAGAGGAACCTGCTGAGGGGCAGGGAGAGACCTGCCCTGGGGAGGAACCAGCCCAGCAGCAGCACAGGCTGGGGAGCAGCTCCAGGAGAGGGAGCTGGCAGTGCTGGGGGGCAGCAGCTCCCCATGAGCAACAATGTGGGCTCGTGGGCAAGAAGCCAATGGCAGCCTGGGGGCATTGAGGAGAGTGTGGGCAGCAGGGCCAGGGAGCTTGTGCTGCCCCTCTGCTCTGCCAGAGCTGCTGAGGCTCATCTGGGGTCCTGTGGCCAGTGCTGGGCTCCCCAGCTCAGGAGAGACAGGGAAATGCTGCAGAGAGGCCAGTGCAGGGCTGCCAAGATGATCAGGGCACTGGAGCATCTTCCTTGTGAGGAAAGGCTGTGGGACATGGGGCTGTTTAGTCTGGAGAAGAGGAGACTGAGGAGGGAGCTCATTAACACAAGTACTTGAAAGGTGTTTGCCAAAAGGATGGGGCAGCACTGTTTTCTTTTGTCTCAAGTGGTAGGACAAGGGGTGATGGACAAAAGCTGAAACACAGCAAGTTCCACATAGACCCAAGGAGCAAGTCCTTTGGTGCTGAGGGGAGGGAGCCCTGGCCCAGGCTTCCCAGGGAGGGTGTAGAGGCTCCTTCCTTGGAGCTCTTCAAGACTCAGCTGGACACGTTCCTGTGTGACCTGATCTAGGTGGCATCTGCTTCTGCAGGGGAGTTGGACTGGATGAGCTCTAAAGCTCCCTTCCCACCCCCACCACTCTGTGATTCTATGATTAAAGTCATCAAGTCTCCAGCACAATGAAAGGGATAAGATAACAAAGAATACAGTCCTCATCCCTGGGTTCTATGTGGGCAGGGGCAAAAGTTGAGGGAGCACCAACTAACAGCAAACGTGGAAAATCAACAACCTTTGAGGCTTTGCACAGTCACAAACAGTTTGAAACTTGACACAAGAATGCCCAGTGGGAGCCACCTGAGCTAAGCCCAGCCTTTCTTCTGTAACATAGATGTCTCCTGGGTGAATCAGCACAGATCTTCCTTTTTGCTGTCAGGCAGACACATGCACAACCCATCAGAGCTGCTTCAGACAAAAGGCTCACGGAGAGATGAATGGCACTGTGGATTACCTGTTTCCTTTGACTGCCTTTGAAAGGCACTTTGCAAAGGTGAGGACCAGTTCACCTGTAAGCCTCTTGCAAAGTGCATGGATGTATTTTGTCAGGTGCATCCCATTGCAGTGTTTGTTGACTTGGAAGGTACAAGATCAAAAGTCACCACAAAAGATCACTATTGCTGACAAGGAGCTGAGTGGCCAGTGGAAGAGGAAAACATCCATTCCTGGGACTCACCCTAGGAATGGGGTTTTAAAGGAAGATGGAATCAGAAGAGCAGCTCGTCCCAGATGCCTTTGAGATCATGCTCAGGGTATTGAAAGGGCACTGAAATGGCTCAGAAGGATCTGTTGGGCTACAGTTTGTTTTGGAGGCTGCTGCCTCTTTGCATGTTGAGGGCAGATCAGCCTCTGGGGATGTGTCTGGGCCTGAATATTGTTAGCTCATGGACAAGGCTTGTGGGCCTGGGAGAGTATTTTGTAGGTAAAACAGTAGCAACAACTCATGTCATGGTGATGGATTCATTATTCCACTGGCTTCCTTCTATTCACATTCTCAGCATTGCTGATGGGGTGGAGATGCAGCAGGTAAATGACTGAGGGAAGAAGTTTGCTCTGAGCTAAGGAGTGAGGAAGCTTCTGTGTAGGTTCAGGCTACAGGTGCAAAAATGGTGCTTTACTTTTCCAAGAAATAAAAAGATTTGGCTATTAGCAAAGACATTTTCTTTCACATGACATTTTGTTAAGGATTCCTGGCTCTGTTCCCAGGATCTGCCAGAAAGCTCAGGCAGTGTGGCTGGGATGAGTGGAGGAGAGGTGGATGGAGAGCTGCTGAATGACAGAGCCCAGAGGGGGGTGAGCAATGGCACAGAATGGAGTTGGAGGCCTGTGGCCAGTGGAGTTCCTCAGGGATGGGTTCTGAGGCCAGTCTGGTTCAGCATCTTCATCAACCACCTGGATGAGGAGTCAGAGAGACCCTCGGGGAATTCCCTGCTGGCACCAAACTGAGAGCACTGGCTGATGCAGCAGAGACTGAGCTGCCAGTCAGGGAGAGCTGGGCAGGCTGAGAGTTGGGCACAGAGGAACCTGCTGAGGTTCAACAAGGACAAGGGCAGAGTCCTGCAGCTGGGAAGGAACAACCCCCTGCACCAGCATAGGCTGGGGATTGACCTGCTGGAGAGCAGCTCTGCACAGACAGACCTGGGAGTGCTGGGTGATCATCAACTGAGCATGAGCAGCAACGTGGGCTCGTGGGCAAGAAGCCAATGGCAGCCTGGGGGCATTGAGGAGAGTGTGGGCAGCAGGGCCAGGGAGCTTGTGCTGTCCTTCTGCTCTGCCAGAGCTGCTGAGGCCTCATCTGGAGTCCTGTGGCCAGTGCTGGGCTCCCCAGCTCAGGAGAGACAGGGAAGTGCTGCAGAGAGGCCAGTGCAGGGCTGCCAAGATGCTGAGGGGACTGGAGCATCTTCCTTGTGAGGAAAGGCTGTGGGACCTGGGGCTGTTTAGTCTGGAGAAGAGGAGACTGAGGGGGAAGCTCATCCATAGTTCCAAATATCTCACTGGTGGGTGTCAGGAAGTTGAGGCAGCACTTTTTTCTCTGATATCTAACAACAGGAAAAGGGGTGATGGGTTGAAGCTGCAACACAAAAACTTCCACTTAAATATAAGTAAAAACTCTTCCACAGTGAGATGAGGGAGCCCTGGCCCAGGCTGCCCAGGGAGAGTGTGGAGGCTCCTTCCTTGGAGCTCTTCAAGACCCTCCTGGACACGTTCCTGTGTGACCTGATCTAGGTGGGAGCTGCTTCTGCAAGGGGTTGGACTGGATGAGCTCTAAAGGTCCCTTCCAACCCCCACCATGCTGTGATTCTATGAATCTATGATTCTAGAAGGGATAAGTTGTCTAATCTCAATAGTATGGCTAAAGATAAAGCACAAAGTATGATTTTTGAAGGAGCGAACTGGGAAACCCAGGAAAGTGCTTAAAAAGCAAGAAGATGATCTTTCTTGAGCTCACACTAACAAAGTCTGGCTTTCAGGAGTTCAGCAAAGTAATGAAATAATACAGCAAAGGAATATTTATGAAGGAAATGAAGCCAATACAAAGTAGATGAGGAGTTTCTAAAGGATTGGAAGTGGAAGGGTTGGAAGTGTTTTAGAGTGTTGGGAGAGGGACGTGAGCTTGGAGGAGGTCAGTTGTGCAGTTCCTCAGGAACTGGTGCTGGAGTAAGAGCACTCCATGCTTTCTGGAAAGACTGTGCAAGATGTTAATGAGGATGATGTTCATGCAATTTAGAGCTCATGCAAATTTGGGGAGCAACGGCAGTGCTGAGAAGGATCAAGAGTGTTGTAAACAAGCAGGTGGCTTGGATGCAAGTCATAGACTAATAAGGTTATATACTGTAATGAGTTAGATGGTAAATTAAGAGGTCACCTGTAAATGAGTGGAGAGATAAAGGATACAGGAGTGTTGACTGGTCACAGGCTGAAGAGATGTCAGGCACCTGCTGAAGCATGAAGAGAGCTGTCAGTGAGGACAGGACAGGTCTGAGGTCACTGTGCAAGGCACCAACTTGCAGCACTGGGTGCATTTCTCATCATCTGTACCCAAGGGACTTCAAGTCCCACACAATGGCTGAGATGAAGGTGAGAGTGTATAGTATGTCAGTCTAAAAGAGCTGGGTTTTCATAGCAGAAGGAGGAAAGAGTCCCAGATATGGACATCACAGTAAGCAACTTGAAGACCTGACTGAGAGAAGAAATACAGGGGCACTGGACCACATGGGTGAGATGTGGCCATGCAATAAAGCAAAGCTGGAAGTTAGAGACATGTGCTCAAGAGATGAATTAGCAGATGAGGAGAAGAACAAAGAGATTTTAACTTAGAGTTTGTTCAGAGTATGGTCTATTGATCAATGGATTGTCAAGATGATGGGTTTGGTACAGCATAGAAGTCACTTCAGCAATCCAGAAGCATCTCTGAGTTGCCCTGAAGAGCTGCATTGCTTCGTGCTGTCAGAGGATGAGGTCACAGCTTTCTTCTGTGCTCAGTGGAGAGATGTGTGGCCCACTCAGCATGAACTCACCCTAGATCAGTGTAAAACTGAACTAGGCAGCTCCTTCACTTCTCCCTGTACCAAGTTTAGTGTCAGCCTGGGAGCTGCTCGAGGCCAGAGCAACAGTACACATGCACATGACTGGCAAGTTGGCATGGAGACACAGAAGCAAAGGCTGCTTTGGACTAAATATAAGAAGATTTCTTGCCAGACATCTGAGCAGAAGTTTTCTGTGTCCTCCCCAACAGCCTTCCAGGCAAAGCATTAGTCTCCTCAGCCTTCAATACCCATCTGTGCAGTGAACCTAATGGTAGTCCCCTATCATATAAGGATGTTGGGTTGATGCATCATTTGGGATTCTAAGTGTGCAAATAGCTTCTACAGCTAGAAATAAGAGTTTATGGGCAGGAACAATGCCCATCACTGGGCACAGATGAAACCAACTTTTCCATATGCCAAAGCTTCTTGCCGGGCAATCCATGTTTGGGTAGAGTAGATGAGACCCTTCTCCTTCTTAGACAGACAGCTCCATCATGTGAGGTGGTCCAGCACAGCTTCCCCCTTCACTGACCATCTTCAGAGTGTTTGCATAGTCACTTTGTCTCCTACATCTCTGGTTGCCTTCAGGATGCTGTCTGCCTCTTATCACACCATTAAATAGGGAAGAGGTATCTGTGTGTTCTACTTTAGCCTTAAGACTTTGGGCTTGTTTACGTCAACACCTTAATCCCAAAGGCAGAAATGTGGAGGAGAATGTTTCCATGTAATTCCTGTGCTATAAAGGCGCCCATTGGGTTTTATTTCATGATGAATCATCAGGGTGGTGATGGCAGGGAATTTACCTTGAAGTATCCACACAGTGTTGTAGATTTGCTTCCTGATTTCTGCTCCACTCGTTGCATTTTGAGGATTCTTAATGGAAAGTGTGGCAAAATAAAGGCATAGCAGGAAAATGGAAGTCTCTTCTAGGTGGGATGGGATGAGGTGGGATGGGATGGGATGGGATGGGATGGGATGGGATGGGATAGAATAGAATAGAATAGAATAGAATAGAATAGAATAGACTAGACTAGACTAGACTAGACTAGACTAGACTAGAATAGAATAGAATAGAATAGAATAAGGACAAAATGATATAATGACAGATTGTTAGGGGTTGGGATGGACTACTAAAGAGCATCTAGTCCAACTCCTCTGCTCAAGCAGCTCCCACATTGTCCTAATGTCTCTTTAACATTGAGGTCATTGAAGCCCTCTCTAAGAAGCCCAAAGTCTTTAGCCACTCCTCATAAATTATTCCCTTCCAACTCCTTCACCACTTTTGGTATCCTCCCCTGGATACATTCAAGGATGTTCATATCTGTCTTAAACAGGGAGACAGGCAGACTGGCACACAGTATTCAAGGTGAGGCTGCACCAGCTCTGAATACAGTGGGATTATCATCTCTTTTTACCAGCTGGTTATGTTCTGCTTGAGGCAGTTTGACCTCTTGGCTACCAAGACACATTGCTGACTCATATTGAGCCTGCTGGCAACCAGAACCTCCAGATCCCTTTCTGCAGGGCTGCTCTCCAGCCTCTCCTCTCCCAGTTTATACTAATGCCCAGCATTACTCCATCCTGGGTGCAGAACCCATCATCACATTTAATCCCATTAATCACTGTTGACATTCTATTCCACATCTGGGGAATAAATACCCATCCTAGACTCCAGGTCCTGTGTTTCTGTTCTTTGCATCTTTTCCACCTGTGTTTGCTCCTAGTCTCCCTCATCACAAGAGTTACAGAACTTTGGAAGCCTGCTGTCCTGGTTTTGACTGGGATAGAGTTACTTTTCTTCCTAACAGCTGGTACAGGGCTGTGTTTTGTCATTGGGCACAACTTCTCTTTTGCCTTCTTTCTTCTTAACATTCCTGTTCATTATAATCATTATTGATTACTGCTATTCTATTAGTTACCAAGCTGTTCTTATCTCAGTCCCCAAGTTTTACCTTTGTTTCTCCTCCTCATTACCACTGGAATGAGGGTTGTGAGTGAGCTGTGTGGTGCTTAGCTGCTGCCTGGGGTTAAAACCATGCCATCTACCTTTACCTTTCTCAGCCTGGATATTAACTATGGCTTCTGAGCAGGGAGGACATAAATGTGCAGCTCTGGAACTGAGAACCTTGCATGGGCAAGCAACAGCAATGACCATTTTGTAGACCTTGGCTCAGGATAGTGACTGGCTGAAGACTCTTTACTAAGAGTTTGGACAGATCTGGCTTGGAAGAGAGGTTTCTTACATCAGAATACTCATCACCTAGCAGCTCTGTTAATACATGGCAAACCAATTATGCAGATTTGTGCTGCAGCAATAGTTTACAGTGACTTGTTGGGTCAAAGTAACCTCTGTTTCTGCCTCTTGCCCCAGAAATCCACAGTTCAATGGCAACATCATGCCACCTTTTACACACACACACCTCTTAAGTCTCTGCAAACATCTTCTTCTTCAGTCTTTTGCTGCAGATTTCAACTGCAACAGATGCTGCTTGTTGTTTAAAAGTGGTGTTCCAGAGCATCTAAGAAATTGCAGATGCTGAGGACCAGTCTCTGGCACTGAAGTTGGTCTATGGTCTATGACTTTTTTTTCCTGCCAAAACAAACTGGTTTCATCCCAACTGCCTCTTGGGAATGAAAATTGCCCTGTGATAACTCCAGGAATTGTTTTAGAGCCCCTTAGGCTATCCCATGCTGTTGACAGTAGGGATGACTGACCTTCAGTGCTCTGAAGTGTCTACTGACCTGGCTTGATTTACTAACACAAGTGCACCCTCTAGGCCTGGAACTCACTGGTCTCACATCTGGAAGGTTAGAAAAGTGATAAATTGTGTTTTGGGTTCCAGGGTTTTGGAGAAAATACTTTTCTCGTCCTTCATTTGAGGTGTATATGGGTTTATCCCACCTCCAGTGCTCCTTAAGCAGGATCCTAGCAAAGAGTATAACAAGTCTCATGGTGACTTGCTCTATGGCTTGATTTACCTTAAAATGGGCCCCAGAACACAGACAATAAGGTGAGAAGAGCATCACAAGGGGACAGTGTATTTTGTTGGAGGCCCAGGCATTGACTACATTTGCATTTCTTCTGGCAACCCCAGCATCAGTGGATTCCTGACTCTCATGGATACAGATGTCACTGGTAAAAGCTCTGCAAGAGCTTCTGTTTGATTCTTAGCATAGACTTAATGTCTTCTTATTAAGCTTTATGCAGAAACCAGACTGCAGAGGTTTCATAGTAGCTAGGCAAGTCTTCCTGGGGCAGCTATTCTGCCCTGTGATTAACCTTCCATCAGAATCTTCTTGTGTGAGCTCTCCAGGGAAGTCTCAGCCCTCACTCAGTGTGTGAATGAAATACTTTCTTTTTCTTCAGCTATCACACTGCACACAGACATTTATGTGTCCTTTCTTCCCACCTGAATGTCTCCAGGAACTTTGGAACCAGAGAACCCTCCTTTCTGTGCATGGTGATCTCAGGTCTGGTAGGGAAACATGGGAAAAGATTGGTCTGCAGACACAAAACTGTACACAACCAGGTCCTGGAAAGAGTGTGGAAATGGTGTGGTTGGAATCAGGATGAAATGAGAGAGAAGCAGGAGCAAGGCACAGCCTGAGTTGAGGGAGACAGTAGGTTTGGGTGCAGTGTCCTGGTGCTTGTGATGAAGATGGACATTGAGTAGACCAGGAAGGAGGAGGAGATAAGAGGGATGAGGAGTACTTGTGTTGCTTTTGTTAGAGGACATTTTGAGTGTAGGGAGGGAATGACAGTGAGACTCAGAAAAATCTCTCTCTTTTTTTGCTGCTTTCAATGTCAATAAAGCTGGTGGCAGCCAACAAAACCACTGCAGCATCTCTGGATCCCACACATGCTCCCCTTTCCCTTCAGATGAGCTGTTTGCAGCTCCTCTGTTCACAGGTGAAAAGGACAGCAATCAGGTTTCTCTATTAGATTTTTGGGGGCTCTTGTCAGGCTCTTGGCTCAAGCCTTCCCAACTTCCCTGGGCTTTGGGATAGCAGCTCTTTCTACAGCAGCAAGATGTAGTAAGGATTGTCCTCAAAGTTGCAGAGTGAAGTTTGGTTCAATTGTCCACTCACCATGAGACAAAAGGCTTTTGTTTGGCATAGTTTCCCTTCATGCCAGATTTTTCTCTCTGGCTGACTTTGTGTCAACTGTCACTTCTTCAGATCATCACTTCTTGAAGAGGTTCAAGGTTGAGGAGCAGCTCGTGTAGCACTTGTGACATGGACATGCTTGGAACTGTCCTCAGACACTAACTGCACATGAGCACCACACTCTTGGCAAGGGATTGCCAAGCTCTGCCTCTGTGGCACGCAAGAGAAAGAGCAGAGAGGGTTGTTTTCTTACTTGTTTTCTTTTAAATGATCCCATCTAAACTCTGCCTAGTAAAGGTTCTTATGCCAGGTCTAACCTTCCTTTCTTTTTCTCAAGCTTCTTTCACAGCAGAAGAGAGCCAGATGCACTCAGATTATCACACCTCAACTGGCTATTTGAGACTTCAGCCACATCTTCCTCTCTTTCTGGTTCCTGAAGTTGGATAGTTGACAGAGGGTTGGACTAGATGATCTCTAGAGGTCCCTTCCAACCCTACCATTCTGTGATTCCACCATTCCATGAGTCTGAAAGCTAATCTCTGCCCTAACCTCAACATTTTAAGCAGGATGAACACCTTTCTCTTGCCTTCTGAAACACTGGAGGTTGCAGAGACTACAAGTTTTCCTCTTTGATTTCTCTGTGGAAGCAGTCAAACATGCTATGCCCTTAGCACACTACACAGAGCAAGTTTAAAGGGTGCAGCTGAATGCAAAATCAGAGCAGAGGATAAAACTGGTGTAGACAGGAGGCAGGACCCACACAACCACCTAGGAACACAGGTGAGTCCCTCCAAATAACTCAATGTGTAGTAAGCCCTGAGGAAAACACGCCCCCTCCCTCTCCATCACTCCACTTTCACTCCCCTGCCCTGGGTGAATCCTCATTCCACAAATTCCCTCGAGGCAAGATGAAATCTTGCTTGAAAAATAACAAGAGAGGAAGGAGGAAAACATTTTCCTCCCTTGACTCAGCCCCATTCTTGTCACCTCTGAGACAGGGCAGGTGTATGGAGTCAGTCCAACCACCCCAGACATAGAGGTAGAGCTGTGAAAGGGTCTCCAGGGCTGAGTCATGGTGTCTCTCAGTGATTCATGTAGGGAAACACTGGTAGAGGTGAACATGTGCCCATGAAGGACATCAAAGCTGTTTCAGTGAATGCAGCTGGTTGTCTACAAACTGCTACAGGCACATAGCAAGAGGTGTTTTAATGGTGATGATGACTTTAGGAGGTGATATGGGCTTGTGGGTGAGAAATCTGTGGCTTTTCTCACATAGGAAAGAGGTCAGGGCCTCAACAGGAGCTGCGCATGGAGAGCAGCAGCACAGCAGTCGTGGGCAGAGGATCTCGTTTGCAAGGTGATTTAGCTCAGAAAAGCATGACCAGAGCTCAAGCTAAGGTTAGAAATGCGATAGGGAGGGCTCTCTTTTTCCACACAGAGCTGTCAAACAGCAGGATGGAAGTGGGATGAGTCAAGATGACATGGGATGAAGTTGGCTTCATCAGCCTTGGCCAGCCAACCTTGCTCCAGCTGAATGGCAGGGACAGTTCTTTTAGAGATGTTCTGCAGTAAAAGAGCAGGTCTTTTGATTGTTTTCAGTGACTATCCAGTGGCTTAATAGCTGGCAGAGCAAAGCTAAGTGCAGGCACTCTGTTTCTGGTCTATTTGGGCCACAGAAAACCTCATTGCACAATGGTGTGTGCACGATTCCAAGCAGGAATGTGGCTGTGTGAGGTGGGTTGGTAGTGGGTAATCCTTCACTCGCTCTCTTCTGCTAGCTGGTTCCATTCAAGCTTATTTTTAGCCTAAGCCTCTCCTCCTGGACCCATTAAAACAAGTCTCTGAGCGTGTGTTTGTGTGTGTTAGACCTGATAACATCTGTACAAGGCAGAGGTGTGGAGGCTGTGTAACTCGCCCCAGGCCACGAAGGGAATGTGAAGCATAACCAGGTCCTTCAATGCCAACTCCTCTGGCCTCTCTGCCACTGAGATTTTCTCCAGATCAGGTGCAGGCACTGGGTGTAAATTCTACTTGGCCAGAGGAAATATTGTATGTCCTAATCCCTCTCCACAGAGATAATGAATATAGAATCCCAGAATCACAGAAACACAGAGTCATTACAGTTGGAAAAGACCTTTAAGATGGTTGAGTCCAACCCCTCAGCTCACTCTGCCAAACCCATCACTAACCCATATCCCTCAGCACCTCATTTACGTGTCTTTGGAGTATCTCCAGGGATGAAGAATCCTCCACCTCCCTGGGCAGCCTGTTCCAATGCTTAATAAATCCCTCAGTGAAAAAGTTCTGCCTCAACTCCAATCCCAACCTGCCCTGGTGCAACCTGAGCCCTTCTCCTCGTGTTCTGTGATCTCTCACTGGAGAGATCAACCCCCACCTCACTACATCTCCCCTTCAGGTAGTTGTAGATATTGATTTTGTCTCGTCTCAGCCTCCTCTTCTCCAGGCTGAGCATTCCTAGCTCCCTCAGCTGCTCCTCATCAGAGCTCTTGCCTAGACTCTTTGTTGCCCATCTCTGCACATGCTCCAGCACCTCAATATCTTGTAGTGAGGGTTCCAACACTGCCCTGGCGCTGCTACTACCCCACTGCTGAGCCCAGCCAGGCTGCCACTGGCCTTCTTGCCCCCCTGGGCACGCTGTTGGCTCCTGTTCAGCTGCTGTCACCAACCTCCCCAGGCCCTTTCCCTGCAGCAGTTTCCAGCCCCTCTGCCCCAAGCCTGGAGCTGCCTGGCCTTGGGGTGGCCCAGGGGCAGGACCCAGCACTTGCCCTTGGGCAAACTCAGCCCGTTGCCCTCAGCCCATGGCTCCAGCCTGCCCAGGGCTCTCTGCAGCCCCTTTCTGTCCTGCAGCAAATCTATGCACCAACCATTGTGTCATCATCAAATTTAGCGAGGGTGCCCTCGATCTCCTCCTCAAGGTCATTGACAAAGATGTTAAAGACATCTCTAAACACTACCAATCACTACCTACAGCCAATAGAGCATCCTAAAGATAAGAACCACAACATTTTTTCACTCTGTTTATGTCTGTCATGTTTCCAACCGCAGAAACCATAACAAAGCAGCTACTCTAGATCAGAGGTGCTTTACCTTTCCCATCTGTGAGAGGTCACATCACTGGAGGTCTGTGTCATTCAGTCATGGACATTCAGTCCATGATGCAACTGCAGCCTTTGGAAAAGTGCAGCTGCTGCCCTTGGAAAAAGAAAGCATCCATTGTATTGTCCAGCTATCTGTTACTTAAACAAATGAGCTGCAGCTCGTTCCTGGAGGAATAGAAACCTCTTGCATCCGTGATGGATTGAGTTGTTTAAAGAGCCTGTCTTCGACTTCAGGCCTTTTGCTAAATGTGGAAAGGATGAGAGAGGAACTGATAAAACTGCTCAGGCAGCAAGGTCAAGAAGCAACTTGCCTGGGCCAAAATAAACCAACCACCTTGTTTGTTCCAAATAAATGTTGTTTTTGTGTGTGTCACCCAGCACAGAGGCTCTGAGGCCCTTTTCTCAGCACCCTGAGGATAAACGACCCTTCAGGCAGAGCTGGCAGAGTTATGTGATGACATGGTCATCTGTACCAGCTGCTGACAGAGGGTGCAGATGAGAGCAGGAGGATGAGAGTGTTCTTTATGCTGGTTAGGGGTTTACAAGTCAGGAGGGGAGGTCAGCCTTTCTGCCAACCTGCAGTTGCAGCACTTGGGGAAAAAAACAGTTGCTGGTCCTGCCCCAGCCCAGCCCAAGTCCTGCTTCACGCCTGAGTCATTTATCTGCCCCAGTTTGTCACCTCCTAATGCTCCCTTAGAATGTAAGAAGGTTGTTTTTGAGGTGACCTGAATGGAGAGTGTGCTTTTGTACTCTTGCATGTGCCAGGCAACCATGGAGCAGCAGCGAGCTTCTCACCCTCTGCACTACTGTGTATATGGCAGTCACGGCCTCTCCACCTTCAGCTTTGCATGCAATAAACCCCCAGATGCATGCACAGAGATGATATATCTGCAGGAGAATCCAGAGGAGGATCACTCAGGGGTCAATTGTGAACTCATCCCTTTCAACCTCTAAAGGTCTGGACATCAGGAGTTGACCATTAGAGCATGGGAAAGTGTTCTCTTGGCTCTAGCAATCAATTCTTAGGACCAATGTGCTACAACACGGGTAAAACAACCCCTGTTCATGCTGAAGACCTTTGACACCTCTCTTGTTTTTAGGGTTGTGTGTGCTGGAAGAGGCTGTGTCTCACCCAGCATCCCTGAGGACTCTGATGGCTCTGGTGCTGGCTAGTAAGCTTTTGGCTATTTCTGTACAGCTCAACAACCAGGTTCCAGAAAAGGCTCCAGAAAGGGTCATTGTAGCCAAATTGCTTGTTGGGAAAGGCCCCAATTGCTTCAGAAAGCAGGCACAATGCAGTAGTGTGTTAGGGAACTTCTTACAGTGCAAGAAGATGAGCTTGGAGCTGCTCACTCATGTAGAAAACAGCTTGGCTGGAAGATGTACAGCTGGATGAGTCCCCTTTCCAGTGTCTAAGGCTCAGTAAGTTCACAGAGGACAGAGCAAACCACACCACATGCCTCATACCCTCCTTCAGCCAAAGAGCAGGCTGGACTTACGTGGGGAAGTTGTTTCATTGTGGGTTTTCTTTCAGGGAAACCCCTTCCCTGCTTCCTACAATTAGCTTGTTAATGCCTTGCATCCCAAAGGATTAATGTACTTCTCTCTTTTGCAATAGCAGACAGTGTCATTACCTTCTGGCATCCCATTGACTTCATCCCAAACTTGATGCTGGCCCTTGTCCCATGGCTATGGGTCCCCCAGGTGACTCACCTCCACCAGGTAAATGCTCCTTTGTTATTTCAGCCCAAGGCTCTGCACACACCCAGGTTTATATCCTCATTGATATCAGCAACAGGAGGGGGTTGGACATGGTTTTCCACAGGTTTGAAGGTGGTGTGGTTGGCACACTCATGACACCAGTAAAGGTGGGCAAAAGGTGATGGTTGCAGCAATGCCAGAGGTTGCACTGAGCCACTCCTTCATCAGGTGTGAATCAAACCTTCTGGATATGATGAGTGGAGAGAGTCACTTTGGCTTCAAGAGGGAGTTCCAAGGAGAAACATCAAGTGGTTGAAGAAGGGAAACTCCTATTAGAACAAAGGGAATACAGGACTCTGTGGGTACCCTCATAACCTCAACAAGTCTGAAGGAAACATCCATTTCACCCTGTACTTTAAGTGCCTAAGTACCCAAGTACTCAGAACATCTCAGGAGGAATCAGCCTTTCTCTAGTTCCCTTGCTCTTCCTTTCCCTTCATCTCCTCCAAAAACTTGCCTTTTCTCCAACTCTCACTGACTGTGTCTCACCTGGGAATGTAAACGTGTGGGTACTCACCTCAAGGTAGTCAGAGGGGAAAATGTGAGCTCTGATGTTTATCTTCTCTACTCTCCCTGGTCTGCTAGGCAATCCCACAGATCCTTGGAGAGAAATATCTCCTCAGCCTTGTGACAAAACCTGTATCCCAAGCTTTGGACCGGTGGATGAATCAAGGAGGAACTTGGAGAAGAAAGGTTGGTGACATGCTTGTGGCAGGTGGGGACCTTCAGGGGATGCCACTGTGGTCAAATGGATTGGTTGACCAAGATATCATGAAGACACCCTTTCCACTTTGCTCCAATGCTTATTGTCCAGCAGGCATCTGAATGTGTAGTCCTGTCCACTAGCCCATCACCAGCAGCTCTGCAGAGAGGCACCTGGGAGTTCTGGTTGACAACAAACTAAACATGAGGCAGCAATGTGCCCTCGTGGAAGGATACCAAGTGGTATCCTGGGGTGCATCAAGAAGAGTGTGGGCAGCAGGTCAAGGGAGGTTTTGTGGCCCCTCCACTCTGACCTGGTGAGTTCTCATCTTCAGTACTGCATCCAGTGCTGGGCTCCCCAGCTCAGGAGAGACAGGGAAGTGCTGCAGAGAGGCCAGTGCAGGGCTGCCAAGATGCTGAGGGGCTGGAACGTGTGTGTGAGGAGGAAAGGCTGCAGCCCTGGGGCTGTTCAGCCTGGAGAAGAGAAGCCTGAGCTCAGGGACCCTGCTCAATATTGCTCAGTCCCTAAAGGGTGGGTGGCCAGAGGCTGGGGCCAGTGTTTGGTGTGTGGGGGCCAGGGGCAGGACAAGGGGTGATGGACAAAAGCTGGAACACAACAAGTTCCACATAGACCCAAGGAGCAAGTCCTTTGGTGCTGAGGGGAGGGAGCCCTGGCCCAGGCTGCCCAGGGAGAGTGTGGAGGCTCCTCAGAAGGTTTCCAACCCCCCCGGACATGTTCCTGTGCCCCCTGAGCCAGGGGAAGCTGCTGGAGCAGGGAATTAAGCTGAATGAACTCTAGAGCTCCCTTCCAAACCCCACCATTCTGTGATTCTGTGATACCCAGGATGCTACAGCCATGGAAAAGTGTGTGAATAGCTGTATGCACATGTAGCAGGGAAGGTGAACATTGATTTTTTTCTTGTATGGTAACTAATAAGCTGTAGGGTCTCTAGGACACAAGCAAGTTCCCCTTCAGGTGTGATTACTCATCACAGGTCTTCTTGGGGCATGAGTCTCCTTTCTTGGAGATCTTCAAGACCTGCCTGGACACGTTCCTATGTGACCTGATCTAGATGGGACCTGCTTGAGCTGGGGGGTTGGGCTGGATGAGCTCTAAAGGTCTATTCCAACCATTCTATGATTCTATTATCTCCAGGGTTTGTCATAAGCCAGAGCTCCTCAAGGTACAGAGCTACAGTTGGCAGCTCTGTTCTGCTCTGCTGTGACACCTCTCATTACACATCATCATGACACATCAATGACCAAGACTGAACATTAACCAGACAGGCAACACACCCACCTGCCATTGCTGCTGGGTGCAGAAAGAGATGATTAAATGATACACAGACAATGCACTCACGTGTGATTCAAGAACAAGTATATTTCAGGTGTTTTGCAGAAAGCATGCACACACATGTTCTTGTCTGGTAGCACTACAGCAATGCAATAACAATAAAGAAGAAGCTCTCATATGGCCAAGATCTGCCATCAGCTCCAAAAGTGCTGTGTGCCCCACACACTCCATTGCTCCCATTACAATTTCTGTCAGAGTAAAGGTGCTCCAAGACTTTCTGTGGTCATGGGAGTCCTCACTGCTCCTCACAGTCTGTTGTTCAGGAAGGTCCAGAGCAAGCTGGCTGCTAGCCCTGCTACGATCCCATAGCTGCACCTCACACTGCCTGCTGCATTGGTGTTGCAGAGGTCACTGCTGCAGCAGGAGATGTTCCTGTGGCCTACACTGAAGTCTTGATAGTTGGCTTCACATGCTGAGTCGCAGTCCTTGCTGATGATGCTGATCCCTAGGATCCCTGCAAGGAAAGCAGGACTGTTACTACTAGCACTCAATGCAAGCCAAGCCCCATGCAACTGAGCAATGAAACACAGAACCACAGAGTCTCAAGGGCTGGAAAGGAGCTGGAAAGCTCATCCAGTGCAACTCCCCTGCCAGAGCAGCAGCACCTAGAGTAGGGCACACAGGGACTCGTACAGCTGGGTTGGGATGTCTCCAGAGAAGGAGCCTCCACAGCCCATCTAGGCAGCCCCTGCCAGTGCTCCCTCACCTCAACAGGGAACAAATTGTTCCTTGTACTTGGACATGTGAGGCTGGGATCATGCTTGGCTCCACCATCACAACAAAGATATTGCCCACCCCCTTCTTTGCCTTACTGATCACATCTGCCTTGCAGGTTTCCTCCTCCTTGCAGTCCACTTGTGTCTGACACTTGGAGTTGCTGAGCTGTGTGTTGCAGCTGTAACATTTCAAAGAAGAACCTGTAAGAGACCAAGAAGGGGGTTAGAAGCAAAACCTACCTGAAGCTCCTCAGGGAACCCAGCTTAGTGCTTGCACTGGGAAACATGACCATTCCTGGAGGTCCTCAGTGGAAGATGCCACTCCTGTTATTGGGAAACAGTTGGGTTTCTTCTGTTTCTGGTGGAGAACAGTCTACTTGTTTGAGGTCAGAGTCAAGTTTTGCAGGTGTTGAAGGTGTTTCAGATGTAGCCAGTGCAGTGGGAGAGAAAAAGACTGCTCTGGTCTCATCAGGTAATGGAAAGTGCTTCCCAAATGCTTCTCCTTCTGCATTTGAGGTGCCTAACCAAATTCCTATCTGGATATATCCAGATGTGATATTCCCATCTCCTGAGCTGAGATGAAGGGATGAAGTCCCTTTGTTTGCCTCTATAGACACCAATGTTTTACCAGATAGGCTTGTGAGGCATTGCCAGGGTTGGGTGAAAGTAGGAAAGCCCAGAAGGAAGAGAGAGTGAGGGAGGGACAGAACAGCCAATTTGCAAGTCCATTGTCTCAGTATTAACTTGTGACACACACTCTCCATCACCTCCTCTTAGAAAGCAAAGTAGAAACACCACTGTTCCCACCCACTCATGGACATGCCAGTCTATGGGGGATGAAAGCCAGTGTTGTTGTTAACATCTGCTGTGCTGCTTTGTGCTCCAAGCAAAGGCAGAATAAGCATTGCAGCTTACAACTGTCCAGCCTTGATGTGAAACAGTCCCCAGAGGAGTGAGAGTGTGTGTGTGGTGCAATTATTTGCTCCTATTACCTGCTCATGCCCCAGGGTATCACTGGAGCCTTGTTAAGTGTGACAGTTCATATATATATATATATGTACGTACTTTAGCCCCATGACCACCAGGCTGGCACCATCAATCCCTGAAGTCAAAACCCTAATGCCTAAAATAGTCTTTCAGGACACAGAAAAGCCTTATTTAGGAATGAGTGTCATTCAGAGCAGGAACAAGAAAGAAGGTATTTAAAGGTACTTGGTCTCCCATTCTGATCTAAATGACTGATGCCAGTCACAGAAGCAAGGAGCCAAACCCCAGTTTGCAGTGTTGTATTCTGCTCTTACTTTGAATTGACTTTTGTTGCAATGAAAGTCAAGTTTCAGAGTGCTCTGATGGAAGCTGGCAAAGAAGAAAGTCTGTCCAGGAGTCTACAAGACCCTTCTCAGCCTGTTCCTTCAGCATCCTCTGCTGACTGAGAAACGTTTCTGCTCAGATCTGCTGCTTCTCTTCTCTGGTAATGAGGAAAAGCTGGTTTCAAACCAATTTTCCCCCCTCCCTAGTGAGGCTAGAAAATCCTGTCAGTGTCTGAATCCCACCCAGCTAGTTTGTAAAACACCCTGCCATGGCATTCTCCCTTCTCTGTCTCATTAACATTCTGCAGCAGCAGAGGCCACTTCTCAAACAAAGAGTCAGCAAAAAGCTGGAACTAAACTTACCTTTGGAGAAATGTTGGATAGCCTGGGAAGAAATAATCCTCCTACTCCATTGAACACCCCCTCCCAACCCCACATAACTATATGATCTGGCTTAAATACACTCGATTTCAATTGCATTCAGTTTTGTGTAGGATTCATCTTTGCTAGAAGCTGTTCTACCCAGCACTAGGATCACACCATCAGCAGGGTGAGACTGTGCACTTCTTGCCCCATGCAACACCCAGGATGTGCCATCAAAAAGCAAAAGCCTTCATTTGAAAGCTGTGTCAAGCATTCCCTCCCCATCACAAGCCTTTTCTCCCAGCTGAAGATCTGTTGGAGGAGAGGGGAACACAGCTCTTTGTGCTGCCTTACCTGAGTCCAAGCACAGGGCTGCTCCCAGCAAGAGGACAAGGCAAGCCTTCATTTTTGGGATAGGCTCTCTGGTGCTGAATATGGCTTGTTTTGTCACAGGCAGTTTATATACCCCAGGAGGCAGCAATTGGGCATGCCCAGAAGGTTATCCACTGAGGGCACCTGAGCAAGGCTGCTCGCTGGACCAAGGGAGGGGTTGGTCTCTGATGCTGACATTTGTGTTTAAATGCCTCTCCTATCTGACTCTCCAGCTACCAGCAGCTCCTCTCCAAGCACTACACCCTTGCCATTCCTCCTACCCTTGGGCAAAGTGTTCACATGAGTGGATAAAAAGCCCCAAATTCCTTAGAACAAGGCTGGCCCTATGCGTTATCCCAGAGCCAGGGAGGCTGTGGTTGCTCTCCACCCCCATTGCTATCCTGAGTGGAGCTATTGTGTTTCAATCAAGGGCAAAATGTTCTTTTTAATAAACATCTCCAGATATTTATCTGCATGTGTGAGTGTCACTGTGACACCAGTGGCATGTGGTAGCAAGGTATGCTGGCAAATCACAGTGCATTGGGCTCTTTGAGGTGTCCAAGTGCTTCTTTGCCCTCCTTTGTGTGCAATTGCCTGCAAGTCTAGTCAACTACAATGGCTTGTTCAGACTTTTGTGTGTGTTGAAACCCAAAGGGACTTTGTGATAGCTTTGTTTGGCATTGCTTTTATCTGCCAGGATTGCAGAGTGGCATGCTTCTCTTTTCCCTGCCAGTCTCTCTGTCTAGTATGGGTTGAGTGTGGCTGGGGCCACTTGAAGCCTCATCAGAGTGTACTGTAAACAATTGAGGCTTGTCAAAGAAATGCCACTTCTCATCACAGAAGGGGGGTGAGTTCAGCCACATTCCAAACTAAAGTGCAAATGTTTGCTCTCCTGTCCCAGATATACTTTGAACATATCTCAGTGCAGCACTTCTGGCATCAAACAAAACAGAGCTTTCTGTTGAATTCAATTTGCCACCTTTACTCACTTGATACAGGGTTTTTCATAGAATCCCACAATGGTGGGGGTTGGAAGGGACCTCTAGAGTTATTTCAATTCAATTCCCTGCTCAAGCAAGTTTCCCTTGCTCAGGGGGCACAGGAACATGTCCAGGTAGGTTTGGAAACCTCTTAAGAAGGAGCCTCCACACCCTCGCTGGGCAGCCTGGGCCAGGGCTCCCTCCCCTCAACACCAAAGGACTTTCTCAGCATTGATAAGGTGCCTCCTCAGTCTCCTCTTCTCCAGACTAAACAGCCCCAGGTCCCACAGCCTTTCCTCACAAGGAAGATGCTCCAGTCCCCTGATCATCTTGGCAGCCCTGCACTGGCCTCTCTGCAGCACTTCCCTGTCTCTCCTGAGCTGGGGAGCCCAGCACTGGCCACAGGACTCCAGATGAGCCTCAGCAGCTGTGGCAGAGCAGAGGGGCAGCACAAGCTCCCTGGCCCTGCTGCCCACACTCTCCTCAATGTCCCCAGGCTGCCATTGGCTTCTTGCCCACGAGCCCACGTTGCTGCTCATGCTCAGTTGATGATCACCCAGCACTCCCAGAGCAGAGCTGCTCCCCAGCAGGTCAATCTCCAGCCTGTGCTGGTGCTGGGCTGGTTCCTCCCCAGGGTCAGGACTCTGCCCTTGCCCTTGGAGAAAGGAAAACATGCTGAAGTGTTTGGTGGATCATTGCTCTTGACCAGTGGCTGTGAGATGGATGGTCAGCTGATGTCAGCTTTACAACATTAATGGCACTTCCCTGCTTTACTCTGGGGATGAAGCTGACACAGGGGATGGTTTTCCAAGTCCTCTTTCCTCTGTGGGGATCTGAAGTGCTTCCCCTTGGTCTCCTGAACTTTGGTTTCTAAAGAAAAAGAAGAAATCCAACCCAACATGTTCTTTCAGTGTCTGCTGAGCTTTGCCTCATCATCTTTTCTTTTCAGACCACGTCCTTTATAGTCATCTTTTGTGGAATGGCTGGATTCAAACAAACCAGTGGCAATAGATTCTCTCTGTTCCCTTACACATAGATCTATAAAGCTCTTTTTTCTTTGGGAGTCTCTTATGATTGTCCTTGTAGGGTTTGGTTTGCTAAAGGCCAAAGGAAAATCACAGCCTGGTCCTCACATCAAATCCACCCAAGCCTTGAATTGGATATATCTTCCTTCAAGCAACTCATTGCTAAGCAAGAAGCAGTGTTCTTTTCACCCTCAGCAGCCTGACTTTGCTGCCAGTCAACCTCTCCTAGTACTGTTATCTCTTATTATTCTTTCTCTGCCAGTGAAGAGCAGGACTCATGATGCTTTCAAAGGGCTGCACACAGCTGAGAGCTTGTCCGTGCCCTAGTCCTGCTTGGCTGCAGCCTGAGGCTGTATGAGAACCCAGCAATTCCTGCAGCCTGACATCAATTGTTGCTTCTCTCTGCTTTTTGTTGTGTGTGTATGCAGTTCCTGCTCCACTCCTGAAGATGGCAAACGTGCCTCACTCTTATTGTTCCACCTCCTTTACCTTGCAGCTGGCCACAGGCTTGTGTGTGTGTATGACAGCTTTCATTTGCCTGATGTTATAAAATGCCCAGTTCATCTGAGTGCATGCACCAGACCATCTATTTCCCCATGGAAGCCAAAGATGTCTACAAATCACTTAGCTCTGGGGCTTTTTTAAAGCACCAGGTATCTGCAGACTTCTGACAGATGCGACTTTGTTTGAGGAGGAAGGGAAAGAGGATTGTGATGATTGGTTCTACCCTGGTTCACCTGCCTGATGTCAGGCTGGGAAAGTGGTGGGAGGTCATGACACTTGAGTATGGAGGTCACAGATCCTGCTGAAGGGGCTGGATAACAGTGGCAGGTGGGAGCTGGACATTTGAGGACAAGAAGGGCAGTAGGTGGGGAAATATGGACAGAGATGCTGAGCACCTCTGAAGGCAAAAGAAAGATGCTCCAATGTCCTGAGCTGTGGTTACCATTTGGCTGGGATGTCTGAAGAGGCTGTAGGGAAGCCTGAAAGATAACAGAGATCAAAGTATTAAGGCTTCAACCTCAGACTGTCTTGTTTCTTTATGTGAGAATGTCTTTTATTGAGCACAAGAGAAAAAAAGGCAAACCCAGAACCCAGCAAAGAGAAAACTAAGCTGAAGTCCCACAGCTCATGCATGCTCCTGAATGAATTGTAGCTCTGAAAGAGCTGCATCATCAGAGCATCCTGCAGAGAGTCTCCAGACTCTGAGCTCGGAGGGATAACACCTTGATTCAAGCCAGAATTAAGTGTAAGGACAAGAGGAGCTCCCAGCCAGGGCTGCCTGGCTCTGGAGAGAGGTCACAATGCATTTTTTGCTCAGCATGCCCTTGGCTTGCAGCTCCTTTTGAGGATGTTCTGAGGTACATGTGTGGAAGCTTCAGAGGGAATCTCACTGACTTTTACAGCCCTGGAAAGGTGTTTGGTAGGTATGCAGTGAATGAGCTGGGGCTGTCTCCAGTGATGGCTGCAAATCTACCTGCAGGCTGTGGGGAGGTGAGGTGCATGGCAAAGGATTTTTGTGGCCCAATCTTAAACATCAATGTGGGGATTTCTCACTCCTGCACAACTGTGTTCCTGGGAATAAAAGCAGCTTCAAGGAGTGTTGAACTGTCCCAAGGCAGAAGGGGTGAGAAATAGAGGCTGAGTCACTAGATGGCAGTCAGCTGTCTGTAAGGAGGGAAGCAGATGTCCATAGAGATAGATAGATGATAGATAGATAGATAGATAGAGCAGGAGGAGCTAGTCCTGTGAGCCCTCTTTTAACTCTGTGCATGATTACAGACAAGCTTTGCTCTGCTTGTGACAAAAGGCCACACTGTGTCACCTACCTCAGCCTAAAGAGTTTCTTATCAACCTCTCAGCTCTTTTCCACTCTCCCATACGTGTGTCTTAGGATGGACAGGCACAACACTGGCCCAGCAGCAGGAAAGATGATTCCTTCTGCTCCAGGGCTGCCCTAAGCTGCCAAGCAGAGACAGGCTCCAGCTGCTACATCTGGAGGTACTTAACCCTGTTTCATGTCATGGTTGAGCTCACACTACAAGTTTCCACATCTAGGCTGACTGTTAAGTAAGCTTCAGAGCACGTGGAGGCAAAGCTGAGCTGCCTGAGACACCTTCCAGAGTCCAGCAGCTAGACCAGAGCTGTCATTAAAAGCAGAACTCCAGGCAAAGAGGTAAAGATCGCTTCCATTGGGCTGCTGGGGGACTTTTGGCAGTTACTTTCCCTTCTTTGTGCCTCTCCTTCCTCTAACAGGAACGAGGGGTCATGACCAGGTGGATCTAGGTGGGAGCTGGTTCTGCAGTGGGGTTGGAATAGATGATCTCTAAAGGTCCCTCCCAACCCCTGCCATTCTGTGATTGTATGACCACTGCGTCAAAAGGGAAAGGTTCTGAGGTCTGTGTGGTGCAAATGAGACCAACCAGTGAGCACTCTAGAAGTTTAATAAGCAAGGAATCTCTTTGACCTTGAGTATTTCTACAAGGGTCCAGGGATTAGACCCAAACATCCAGCTATTCCCATATGGGATTTCAGATCGTGCCCAGCCTGATGAGGCACAGAGAGAAAAGAAATCCCATTCCAGCATCACACACGTTCTTGCTGACTAAATGAAATCGATGCCTTGCTGCAAATGAATCCCAGCACGGTGCTAACCTTGCCTGCAGAGCAAAGTGTAGCTGGACAAGATGCTGTGGGCTGTAGGAGTAGCAGAAGCCCATACGATGGTGCTGTTGCTGCACAAACCTCTCGGTGTGTGGGAGCAGCCCAGGCTGCTTGTTTCAAACCTCTGCAACTTCAGAGCATCAAAAATGCATTTGACAGGGGTTTTTGTTGTTGTTTTGTTTTGCTGTTGTGGGTAATTGCTGAGCTCTTTTGGTTGGGAAAGGCTGAGAGTGTGAAATCTCTGCCAGCTTCTTGCTGGTGATGCTTTGTGCATCTTTGAGTTGCTTGCAGGGCAAAAGGAGGGCCCTGGGCTTTGGAGTTGGAGTGAAGTGTGGGTTAAGTAGCCTGTGCTGTGATCCCAAAGTAGCTCTGTGCCACAAAACAGTTTCTTACTCCCTTACACACCAGGCATTGCAGTTTCCTATGGACAGATATCACAGAGTGGTGGGGTTGGAAGGGCCTTGCAGAGATGCTGCAGCCCCCAGCCCCTGATCAAGCAAGGTGCCCCTGGCTCAGGAGGCACAGGAACATGTCCAGGGGGTTGGAAACCTCCTGAGAAAGAGCCTCCACACCCTCCCTGGGCAGCCTGGGCCAGGGCTCCCTCCCCTCAGCACCAAAGGGCTTGCTCCTCCGGGGCCGGGGCACTGCCTGTGTTGCAGCCTGTTCCTGTTGACCCTGCCCTGCCACTGGCCACCACATAACAAACACTGGCCCCAGCCTCTCCACACCCACCCCTTAGGTCTTGATCAACATTGAGAAGGTCCCTCTGAGCTCAAGCTTCTCTTCTCCAGGCTGAACAGTCCCAGGTAAAAAAAGGTAGTTTGAGATAAGAGCAGCAAAAGTGACTTTCCTGAGATGACACAACAGGGGAACACCAGACCTCAGACCAGGATCATCAAGCACCGTAGCTCCTCCCTAGTCTGTGTCCTTTTCTTTCCATCATGGGTCTTATTTAGCTGCTTTGACCCCTATAAGAAACCACAGAAGAACCTGAGATTTCCAGTAGGTAGAAAAGAGTAGATCACCAAGCCCCATTTAGGGACAATTGTTCCTCAGGTGGCAGTGGGTGCCTTCAATGAATATCTACTTATGGTCCCTCTTTTGTCCTTCTTGTCCTCATTTTGGGGCCAGTCCTCCCGAGTGATGCTGCTTACCCCATATTAACAAAGCTTAGGGAAGAAACTTCATCCCAGGAGCTCAGCTCAAGGTTAGTGAAAGCTCTTTCATGAGGGATCCTATTTGCCAGGGCTGCTTGTAAATTTTTCTGGGTTGGAAAGGACCATTTTGTTGACAAAGAAATGTTCTGCAGATAATAATCAAGCTGTTTTGAGCCCAGAATGCATCTTGCAATCAAACCCAGGTAGAGGATACAAGGTCAATGTAGAACAGCCCAACACCACTGGATGGGATTTGCAATTAAGGTGCAGGAGATACTAATCAGACCTTTGAAGTCCTGTTTCTTTTAGCTTGAGCAGATGCTCCTTCTACAGCTGCTGGAATTCCAATAGTGCTTGTCTTTGTCCCTTCTCTCAGAACTGTTCCACTTGGTGTTGGCTAATTAGAAACTAATTGGACCGGAGAGACTCAGAGTCATGGAGCAATTGGGTTGTGATGAGCTGACAAATTGTTACAGAAACTGGTTCATTACCAAAGGTTTTTGTGGTTTTGGTTGGTGGGTTTTTTTTTCCTGGCTACTCATAGAATCACATCATGGTGGGGGGTTGGAAGAGACCTTTAGAGCTCATCCAGTGCAATCCTCCTGCAGAAGCAGCTCCCACCTAGATCAGGTCACACAGGAACGTGTCCAAGGAAGGAGCCTTCACACTCTCCCTGGGCAGCCTGGGCTCCCAGCACCATCCAAGCTGCCCTTGGGCATTTCCAGGCATGAGGCAGCCATTGCTTCTCTGGGCAACATTTCTTAGGACCCTCACCACCCTCATAGTGAAGAAAGTCATTCTTTTCATCTCTGGATGATGTTCTTACAGTTCCATAAGCCTTAACTTGCTCTATAGGAATCTAGCTTATGCAGGTGCATTGCTTATGCAGGTACAGCACTTTTTTGGATGGTATCCAGCAACAGGACAAGGGGTGATGGGATGAAGCTGCAACACAGAGTTCCATTGAAACATAAGGGAAAACTGTTGGAGTGTTTGAGTGAGGGAGCCCTGGCCCAGGCTGCCCAGGGAGGGTGTGGAGGCTCCTTCCTTGGAGCTCTTCAAGATCCACCTGGACATGTTCCTGTGTGACCTGATCTAGGTGGGAGCTGCTTCTGCAGAGGTGTTGAACTGGATGAGCTCTGCAGGTCCCTTCCAACCCCCATCATGCTGTGATTCTATGATTCCTTCCACCCATTTCTAAGCCTTTAATGCTTTTTGGTGCTTTTGCCTCACCTCCACTCTTTCCAAGACTAAATAAGCTCACTAGTTTTCCTTTCTTCTTCTTAACCACACAATCTACACCACTGCTGCCTGTTTTGACTTCTCTCTGGATCACTTTC
>WBNH01012787.1:0-48127 GCA_013401255.1 Urocolius indicus | reverse complement strand
GTCAAACCATGACAGTGCATACATACTTTTTTTGACAAGTACTTTTATAATGTTTTTATGCCTGTATCTATATAAATGAAGATGCAATTTTTTATCCTGGAAGCTGATAGTCATTTAGTCTCTGACAAATGGGCACTCGGGGACTATGTGCTACTTTTCAATGCAGTGAAGCTGGCATAAATACAGACAGCAAGCTGTTGTTTCCCCACCTGGGCTGCACATTGCTCCTTGGTGGTACTGCAACTCTCCTGCCTTTGGGACTCCAGCTAGTAACTTATGTCTGTGTGCCACCGCTATATGCTATGCAGACAGATGTTGGTAGCTAGTGGGGAATCAATCTTCAAAACACATCTTGCATAGTTTCACTATTCCTGTAATGGATGCTAGTGAGTTTTTTTCCTTGTATCTTTTTGTAGTTTTACTTATTGTCACCTTACATGCTTTGCATATTAGTGTCTTGAATTGTAGTAAGCAGTGAGAACTGTCAACTGTAAGCAACAGAGCCAAAAATTTGGTAGATGTACAGAGGTAGATGTTCCAGACGGTCTTCTTGGATTGTCTTATATGTTGCCATTTGTGAAAGATCCAGCTCTTGTTGAAGCAGCAAGACTTATACCATGTAGACAATGTCCCTTTGTGATGTCTGTGCTGTTAACAGTGCACAGAAACTGGGTTTCTGAGTGAATCTGGCCTTGGCTGACTCTCTCAAATTATCTAGAGAGAAATAATGAAAACAGGTTTAATGTTTCATTTTGTAGTCTCCCTAGGATTCTCTCTGAATTTAGCAGAGAAAGTGGCCTGCATATATAATTCAAATTACCAATGCAAACAGAAATCACAAGGATCACAACCTGATCCTGAGGTACACGTCACATTGGCAGAGTTCTCAATTCTCAGACGGATGCCAGAGGCTCACATCTTCTTCATAAGAGCATGAAACAATGGGATAATGGAGGAGAAACATATTTTCTCTAGGCTTAAAGAAATATGTAAAGAGTTAAATGACAAGTAGCAGATGACTATTTCTTTAGCTTGAATACCGGTTCAAGCTAAAGAAGGTTCAAGAATCTGTTGTGGTAGTTACTTCATCTTCCCAGTTTTGAGCATTCATTTGAAAGAGCGAAGTTCATGACAGGAAAAAAGGTTGAAAGTGTTAACAGTGTTGGTTTTCTTGTTTTTTTTTTTTTTGGTCGTGATTGTGGCTTTGTTTTTTGTGTTTCATTGTTGTGAGGGTTTTTTTTCTCCTGAATTTTCCATTGATGCAAAAAGATCTTTGGATAAAGTTCACTCAGGCAGATTCACCTTAGTTAGTGGATAATCTACCAGAGACTTTGGTCAAATTATAAGGATTATTGAAGTAACTTGACAGGGAGAACTAAAACTCTGGCAACAACACTTCATCTAAATAGTGACTCTCTTCACAAAACCGTGATATTAATCTGTGATTATTTTTTTTTACCTCTTTATGTAGCAGCCTCCAGCCTTTGATATGGCAAGCCTGTACTGTTGGCTTTCAGTTAGTTTAGTTTTCAGGAAAAATAAACTGAGTAACATATTTTTTTCCTATTTTAAGTGGAGAGTGCTAGAAACACAAAAGCATTTTGGCTTGGAAGCAACCAACAAGCAGAATAATAATAATAATCAGAGTGGAATGCTCCCTGAAAAATCTTGTCTTTTTTTTAGAAGCCTATTTTAAAAAATACCATGTCTGAAGACTTTCAAATACATCTAATTTTTGTATTGCTCAGAGGAACAAGGACATTTTCTATTTTTATGCAGGTTTGGTAACATCAACATCACTTTACTCACATATTTTGTCAGCAAATAGTGTGCCTGACTTGGTCCACTCAAGCCTGGTCTATTGGTCCAACGCATGAGCAAACCAGGTATTAGCAGAGCCTGGCTGGGTCTAGCACCTTCAGTTCAGCATTTCCACTGATGTGGACATGTGTTTTTCTCCTGGAGTGGTGTTGCACCAAGGAAACGGATGCACAGTTTTGGTGATTGAAGTATTACTGTCCATACTAATGTAAGAAAATACATAGAAAGACCTGTAATTTTGTTATCTATCCATAAGCATGCCATTTGAGTTAAAGGAGTTAAAATGGAGTGCCAGAGCCTAAACAGTGATTTAACTGACCAGCGATAGGTGTCTGTTGCAGGAGAGCTGATTTGCTCTCTAGGATTCACTGACTGTAGCAACTAAATCTCTGCTGAGTAGAAGACCAATGCAGACACTTACATTTAGGTATCTCTATGTGAAGCTGAATAATACTTAACAGTTTGGTACAGGAAGCATTTATTTATAAGAGAACAGTATTTTTTCTTTGCTTCAGTTTAAAGTATTCATTTTAAATAAAATCAGTATTTGTTCTGCTCATCCACTCTTGCTTTTTAACAAACTACCTTTCACTGAGCAGTCTGAGATAAATGTGATGCTGGAGAAGAAAAGACTTTTGTTAAAACTTTGAAAGGAATGAAAAAAAAATCCCAAACAAAACTCAGAATGGAAACAGTCAGCTGAGAAGGTCACGGTCACAGCTAAGGGCTAGTTGGAGTGTCCAGCTGGTACTAACTGCCCATGTTCAGAGAAGAGAAGAGAAGAGAAGAGAAGAGAAGAGAAGAGAAGAGAAGAGAAGAGAAGAGAAGAGAAAGCCAGCCTCAGTGTTGACTGTGAAAAGAAAAAAATTACAAAGCTAATGGATTCAGTTGATCAACGCATTCTAAGCACTGTGGGTTTATAACTTACTGTGCTAAAATGTGTGTCTAAGCATGGAGAAGGAATGCTTGGAGTTCATTTTCATTGATAATTTTGGTGCTTTTGGTCTCCTTTCACCCTATGAGTGTCTGTTGCTTTTTCAGAGAACTGGTATCCACATTGACTGGATTTTGATTTTGTGTGGTGTTTTTAATCAATATCTTGGGAAAGTGATTGGTAATCTGACTCCATACACTTGTGCCTTCTTTGCTTATGAATAGATTAGCTCTTTTTTTTTTAAATAGGAAAAGTAGATTTATTGTCTTCAGTGCTATGCACAGAGCACAGACTCTTAGGCTTTAGTTGTGTAGTTAACTCTCCAATTATTTGCCAAATATAGTCCTTAATGTTCAAAAAAGCTTTGGCCAAGAGTCGAAACTGTTGATGTCTGGTTTATCCAAATAGAACTAAAACCTTCCATATTTTTCTTCTTTAATCATGTTATTATTTGATCAGTGGTAGAAGTAGTTGTGAAAATTTATATGCATCCCGGTGTTTTGTGCTTAGATTGTGAGGCAACAAGGGATTTTGACAGGTTTAGTTAAGTTTTTAAAGCTTGGAGTGAGCATCAAAACCAAACCCTTGAGCATTTGTCTTGCTGCTTAAACATCAGCAATATGTGGTTTCCATTGTCATCTAGAGTACAATGAGGAGCAAGGGAGAATGGATATTTAGCATTGCAGACAGGCAAAGGTGATTTGCATTTGAGATAGGCAAAGGTGATTTGTTTTGTGTGTATCACCATGTAAGATTCTGAGAAGGATGACATGTAGTTGTCTGATGCAGGATCCTCTGCTGCCTTAGTTTTTTTAGCTTCATTGATGTCGATGGAAGTAAGACAGCATAGACCTACTGAGAGTTTGCCTAGATTTGCTTTGTAAATTTGTGAGAGATAATAGGAAGAGATTGTGCAAAAGATATCTCTGTTTTATGTGGCCTCTGCACAGTTTTACCTAAGTCTGCACTTGAGTCTGTACATATTTGGATCCAGCTGCTGCATTGGCAGGACTGAGCATTTGTTTGGAGGGTGTCACTGGGGGATTATGGGAGTGAGTGAGGTTAGTGGAAACCAGCCCATGAGAGAGACCAGTGCGTGCCCAGGTCTTGCCTTGTATGGACTGTGCTTTTCTGAGCAGACCCTGTAAAAAACTGAATCATAGAATAGTAGGGGGGTTGGAAGGCACCTATAAAGAACATCTACTCCAACCATGCCCACCCCCACCGGCCCTCTTAAGTTGAGCAGTATGTGTACAAGGTTTTATAAATGGTAGCATGGGCTGAAGGGGACTCATTAGTGGACAAAATGAAAGGATAGAGTCTGAAATAAACAGAAAGACAAAGAAACTCCCTCTCTTTATATCTAAATGTAAATATATATAAAAATAGTGATGTTTGAAAGTGAGAGAAAGACAGAGAGGAGACTAGACTACATGCAGATTACACTTGGAACTTTCAGTTACGAGCCCTATGTGGAGTCACCATCAATCTGAGCATTAATAGCTGGGGGAATTAGTCCTGTACCTGTTTTGGTAGCAAAGAGCAGGTTTATCTAGGGAGGTTTCAAATGCCTTGCAAATAATGTTATAGATATTTCTTCTATTTCCCAATGAATGTACAAAGATGATTAATCTTCCTGTGAATTCTGAAGTTTGTCATGACAACTGTGGTTTCTGTCACTTCAAACTCCATGTCATAAGACAGTTTCTTAGCTGTAAGGGCTCATTTTATGATTCTTAGGACCTGCCTTCCAGCTCTGAAAGAGATTCAATCCCACCCCTGCGTGCCACCCAGATTTTGGCTTTGCCTTCAGGTCATGTTATCCTGTCCTCAGGAAGGACAGGACTGTAAGGGCTATGAAGTGTTAGCAGAGACATGCTGTTCTTGCCTTCCCAGACAGTGACAACTTTTCTGTTCAAGAGCTGATCTTTCAAGAATATTGACTGCATTAAAGCTCAGGACATACTGGTGTACATGATTGCACTTTTCCATGGATTCAGTTTTACATCAGTGGACATTGTGTTGTAAGATTCCTTTTTTTCTCTCAAGGGATGTGAATTCTGCAAGTGTAATAATCCCTGTTCAATATACTTGATTTTGATAAGCCTCATGGGCTTGCAAAAAGTTTTGGCAGATTGTCTTGATACTTGTGGAAAATTACTACCATCCCAGACCCACTACAATACTTTTTTTCCTGGATCAAAATTAAGAAGAGAGGTCTTTCTGGTGTTTATAATCTTTATCAGACTGAGAGAGTTCTGTCACTCTTCACTTGCCTCCTGCCCCCATACCACAGGGAGTAAAGTCTCTCTGTGTCCATCTTCAGTCCTTTCCTGATGTTGTACATGATTCTTGGCTTTTTTTCTTAGTAACAAAATATCACAGAATCACAGAATGGTAGGGGTTGGAAGGGACCTCTAAAGAGGTCCAACTCCCTTGCTAAACCAGGTTCACCTAGATCAGGTTGCACAGGAATGTGTCCAGGTGGGTTTTGGAAACCTCCAGAGAAGGAGACTCCATACCCTCCCTGGGCAGCCTGTGCCAGGGCTCCCTCACCCTCACAGAAAAGAAGCTTGTCCTTAAGTTTAAGTGGAATGTTTTATGTTCCAGCTTTTGTCCATTAGCCCTAGCCCTGTCACTGGACACTACAGAAAAAAGTGCTGCCCCATCTCCTTGACATCCACTCTTTAAATACTTCTAATTATCAATGAAGTCCTGCCTCAGTCTCCCTCAGGTTGAACAGCCCCAGTTCCTGCAGCCTTTCCTCATAAGGAAGATACTCCAGTACCCTGATCACCTTGGTGACCCTGCTGAATGGCAGCACAGCCTTCTGGGGAATCAGCCAGTCCTCCTAGTTTAGTGTCATCAGGGAACTTGCTGAGGGTACACTCTGTCCCCTCATCCAGATTGTTAATGAAGATGTTGAACAAGACTGGCCCCAGAACCGATCCCTGTGGAACTCCGCTGGCCACAGGCCTCCAACTCGATTCTTTGCTGCTGATCACCACCCTCTGGACTCTGTTATTCAGCCAGTTCTGAATCCAGCTCGATTCAACTGCCTTTGCTTTTCTCCAAGCCTCCTTCTGTGGATTCAGGGGCTTGGTCATACTTGTCACATAGACTACATGTGGAAAGCAGTCCTTCTGCTTGCCAAGGATGCCTTTCAGATGGCCTTCCTGTAAATGTGAGATTAACTAAGAAACCTGAAAGTTCAGCAGTCTGCTGCTTTCTGTGGCTATTCAATGAGACAACTGCCTTGTCTGAAATGGTGTGGAACCAGCTAAGCTGGAGTTACTTCAGGTAATTACAGCATGCTTTATAGGAGGTCAGAATGTATCAATGACTTTGATAAAAAATGACTTTCATTCCTGATATGTACAAAGCAGCCCTTATAATCTGAGCCATTTGTAATTGTAACTAGTTCCAATCACCCTCTAAGTACTGTGCTGATGTACAGAAGAGTTTTGTTCCGCTTGAATAAGTTGTCTCAGTCACTGTTTCTCAAAAAAAATGTTGATATTTATATCCCAATCTGAGAGTTTGAATGTGTCACACTTGAAGCTTCTGGTAGGGAAAAGGTGCACAAAATCACAAAGGGACAAAAACCAGTGTTGACTGAATGTACGTCCAAGGCTTGTCCTCTGTGGGTGATAGGCCTGATAGCCCCCTGATGAAATGGGATGAAGGGGAAAAATAACATGTTGCTTTTGGTATATTTGTAGAGCAAAAGGGGAAGAGCCTGATATATACTGTCACACATTATAGATACTGTAAAGACAAGCTTCCTCCACAAGTGTCTGCAGTATCTGAATCCACTGTATGGCCAAGTACATAGAGAATGCATCCTAAGCTATGGATTGTGGTGAGTACCTTCCATCTTTGTTCACCTGGTTTAACTGGCTGTACTAAGACTTAAAGGCATATATACATGTATTTATCTATAAAGGAACTTGCTGAGCTTTTTAGTTAACATAATGTGCTAATTCAGAACTGAGACAGTCTTCACTTCGTCTTTGGATCAGGTGTATGTCTTCCTTAAATGCTTATATAGTCTACTTGCACGGAAAAGGAATGCAGGTGTGAGTACAGCTTTAGCAAATCATCTTTGCAAACAAAATGCCCAAAAGCATGATCCTTTTGTGAGCGTTTGTGTTGTGTTGTGGTGCTGTGTCTAAAGCTATTATGACAGAATATAAAAAAAGGCAAACTGAATAAAGAATCAGGTTTGGTTTTTTTTAACATAAGTAATGCCATGAAAATGAGATGGACCTGTTGCGTAGCATCATTGTAGACATGAAATAGGTACAATGTTATTTCCTCGGATATTTTTTAAAATGTGTTTTCATGCAGATGGACTTTCCAACAGTTCCTTTCTTCAGGTCTCCTTGATACAGAAATTGCTGTAGTTCTTTCAGACTCCACTTTTTAACATGCTTGTTCCTTGAAGTTGATTTTGAAGTCAGACTCTGTTGTATCTTATTCACTTTTCCATAGCAATGCTGCAAGCTATTACTGTCAAGGTACTTTGTGCTTTTCTGCCCTCTCTTACTTAATACTCTGCCACACTATTAGCTATCTTTCTGCACACTAATGTGGGAAATTCAGGTTAGACTTCTCTTGTAACTCTCATCTAGATTTAGCCTTCTGGTTTATGATAAGCTTTATGAAGTTGCACTGAATTTGAGATGCGTATTTGCCATTTGTGCTTGTGAATCAACAGTGAAGTAACCCAACTGTTACTGTGTGATGTAGAACACTTTATATAGACCCACCTAAACAGTGCATGTATTTATGAGTGTTAATTTATAAATAAGTGACGTAACCAAGGAAGAGCGATCTGGATTGACACGTGTTGCTTTCGTTTCTCATTCTGTAACCCTTCTTGCTTCAGCATCAGGTACCTGGAGGGTGGTGGTTGTGACCAAACATGGTAGTAGTACTCTGAGTAGTGCTGTGGTTCTCAAGTGGTTGAAAGCGATGCTAAAATAAAGAACGTGGCCTTGCTCTTCAAACAACAGGCTTCCAATAAGAGGTTTGAGATGCACATGTTCTCTCATCAAACAGCAAAGGCTGATTATGGCCCTTCTCTGCCCATCCTCAGTTTGGGAGCTGTAGTAGACAGCGCCAGGCTTGTGGGGGCAAGATGGCAATCACAGGGTTGGTTTTTCTTCTCCAGTTCCTTTGGCTTTCCTTACTGTAGTTACTGTATGGTACAAGGGAGAAGTAAAAGTTGAATGTATTCATTACCTCAAATTCAGGATTATTTCACAGGTGACAGCTAAGAAATGTTAATACATGCTAAGAATGGGTTTATTAATGGGACTAATGCAGATACATGGACAAAGCTGTCTGATGTTCCACAACCATAAGGCACGTTAATCTCTTTAGTTGATGGATTCTTAAATGAACAGATTGAGTGAATAATTGGGTGTCTCTCTTAATCCTTAGTTTGAAATATGACTAAGAAATACTTTGATATTTATATTTGCATAAGACAGAATGTCTTCTAATTGATTTATTTAATACATTTGCACTGACATAATTGTTTAGTATGCTTGTTCTCTATGCTTTGAAAAGAAATTACAGAAACAGAGGCTTACAGTTTTGCTGTGCCTTGCTCAACTTGTAGCTGCCCAATAAGAGGGTGAGGAGGCAAATGATACTTCAGTGAAATTGTATTATTTCCATATTTGCTAGCTGTCACGTTTCTTGTGTGAAAGCCTGCAGCTGTTACCTGACATTGTTGCTGAGATGTCAGGCTTGCCTTTCTGATTGCCCTTTTACACTTGTATCCATGGAGCCTCCTTACATTTTTTAATGTTATAAAATTCTTAAAATGAGGTGTCTGTTCATTTTCACTATGGTAAGTAGACATGGAGGGGAGACTGCAGAACAGACAGTGAACTGCAGGTTCAATAGTGCCTTCCATGTTTTTCTTTAAGTCTTACTGAAACCTAACCATTGTCAAAATGTCAACAAATTTTTTTAGTCTTTTGGATTTTTTTTTTAGTCCTTGGTTTTGGTTGTTTTGTTTGTGGTTTTTTTTTTTTTTTTAGAAGAGGCCTTGTCAGTGTCTGTTTTGCTGTAATAATGAAGACTCTTTTACAATTCATAATGTAAAGGTATCATATAATCACATAGCTAAATGAGACTTTTGACTGTATTCCCAGAATGTAAAGGTTTGTACTTCTAACTAAGCAGGAACATAATTTTCTCCAAATATACTGTCCACAAATCTACAATAATGACATTGGAAGATTCTTCTTAAAGCTTTATACAAATGTTTTTCTTAAAAATGGTTTGCTCTGGGAGGGTTAGGAGCTTCAAGCAGGCTGTAGCTTTTGTCATGTTTCATTTTGGTCTTAAGGCAACCTAGTGTTTAAATTAATGTAGTCCCCATGTAATCAGCCCTATTGCTGCTCTCTTGCTGTGCTGTGCCTGGCAGTTTGAGCTTTATTTTCTTTTGTCCATTTTTGGCAGTATATCAATATTTGAAACTTTTAAAGAAGTTGTTTATTACTATTATTAAAAAATATTTTACTTTAACTGCTGAACTGCTCAGCATTGGTTTTCAAAATCCTGTTTAATTCTGTAATTGCAGAAATTTTACAATTTTCTGAAAAAAGAATTCACTCCATCTTATTCAGCTCCAGTGCTTATTGGAGTTCATCATTTTCACAATACAAAAGATTGGGCTTTCGTGTGAGATCTGTAAGTGTGGGTTTGTCTTGTTTTCAGTTTTCCAGTTTCTATGTTTCAGTCTCAGAACAGCTCTTAAGTCTTTTGTACATGCTGTAAAACTGTAGATTTTCTAGACCTGGAGCTACAGAACTGGGAAAAAAAATGAAACTTATTATGGGAAAAGGGACTTTGTGCACGTATTGCAGTCTCTACTGCTGTTATTGCTTGGACAGACTGATACCAGTTGCTGTCAAGTCCTTCCTGTGTGTATTGCAGTTTTATTAGATTCTCCCTCAAAAATCTGTCCCACATCAAAATTCATCTACTTCCATTTTTGGTTTTCCTTTTAGATACAGATGGGAATGATCAATAAAATCCATCATAATGCTGATTACGCTTATACTGTTGCACTAATATGATTTGCTCAAACTTCTCAAGAGCAGGCTTTTCTTTTGATCCTTTTACTACAATGGATTTGTAAGTTCATAATACTATAAGCTATTCCAATTTCTTCTGTATGCTCTGGGACACTGAATGTTGAAGATGTTTTTTTTTCTTTTCCTGAAGTTGCTGCCATCTTAGTTAGTGTCCCTCAGCTTTGTAAATTTGAGCATTAAGCTTGGCTTTCCTCTCTCTATTAAACTATGGTACATAAGCAATTATTCTCCCGTTACTCTCTGACAAACGTAAAGATTTTCTTCTGTAAGACTGAAGGTGATACTTTTTTTCCCCTTTAGTCAGCCAGGTACAAAGATATACTATATAGTTTTGTTTTCTTCTCCTATTCTATTATTTGTGATTCTTGATGCCTATTAGCACAAATTCTCTCGGTTATTTATGTCCTCAAGAAGAAAAACAAGACATAACATGCTGTATTCTAAAACTGAACGTGGTTGTCCATGCAAGCATCATGTTGTCTTTGTGAAATAAATGCACAGTTGATCTCATGGTCTTTTGTGCAGTGGAGGGTGAAGTACCAAAAAGCATTTAAGCTGCTTTCTGCTGAGTTAGTAATGGAGGTATTTATTTGTTGCAGGGGCAGCCTCACATGGCCTGTGTGCTCACTCAGCTTGTCTGAGGGCGGCCGTGGCACTGGAGCGTAGGGATCGATTTGCAACTTTCAATACCTTCAGTGCCTCCTGCCCACATGCTGTGCATTGAGCTTTGTCGTGGTAGGGCCCTGACAGCCAATTGAACAACGTGCATGTGGTGATGCCAGAGAAATAGTCAAACCCTTGCCTAAATGAAGTTCTTCTGTTGTATTAACCAATTGAAGTACCTGAAGTTACTAAAGCAGTAAAGCTAAATGAAAAGCTACATAAAACAATAACGAATCACACCACTCCCTGTTTGTGGTTCCAGTTGCCTACTATCCTCTGCCCATGCTGTCGCTACCCACAGGGATCTTGCCTCTGCTTATCCATCCTGATAGGAGACTGTGGGAGTGCACCTGTGTTGGGCTCCAGTCACTGATCAGGTTGGGCTTGCACTGGCCATGATTCACGTTGGGAACCAACACCAAGTTTTGTCCCAGGTCTAACAATGAAGTCAAGGCTCCAGTACTTCTGCACAGTTGTCAATCCTGTTGTCTAATGTCTTCTTTGGAGGATCTTCCTCACCCCTGCCAGAGTTGCTCTACTGTGCCAGGTGATGTCACCGCTAACTTAGCCTGAGCATTATACAAATCTCTGAATCTAGTACTGCTTTGAATTATTTCATCTCAAATCCCATTTTCCATTTGTGTTGATTACTCCCTCATTTTACTTTTAGGCACTTGTTATTAGGGTTATTTCTTCATGTTGCTTTTGGGATGCTGCCACTGATAATCTTGAAGCAAACATTTACAAACATTTCCGTCATTCGAGCATAAAGCCAGTTGTAGTTTCCCTTTCCTTACAGCAAGAGCTATAAAGACTGCTGTATCTTTGTTTCTGGCAAGGTCATAGTGTCCAAGGAGGTCAATGTGGATGCTGCCAGAATCCACAGTTACTCAGATTTTTGGGCATTTTTTGGAAGGCTTCATGGGTAATGTAGGATACTACATTTCCAGCAGATTGAGAGAAGGGAATGGAAGAGGCAAGTACCAGAAGCGGTGTTGCAAGCTTTTTAACATTTACTGCTGTGCAGTTGTGAAAGCCTTCCAGCTTTTCAGGTCTGTCCAGACAGTACTAGATTACCCCAGGTTCCTCTGATTAGATTTACAGACTCATTAAGTAGGCTGTGCAGACTTGTGTCTGTTATAACTAGTATAATTTAATTTCATTAGTAAAGTGGCTGTATAGTTTTCAATGTCAGGGGCAATGGTGTTGCAGCATGTTTGAACTATAATAGATACTTTTATTGTTTCATTTTCATTAGTAGTATATTTTCCACTTTTTGCTCTTGAAGAGATTAGCCACTCTTATTTTAGCATTTTCCAGCGTGTCTCAGACTTTAGGCTTACCCTTTGGGCTTAATTACAAATGCATGTCATGTTTGCAATTACATTACACATAAGCAACAAAATGTTACATGAGTTAATCTGGACAATAGCCAACTTCCTTTCAGAGAACAGCAGATAAGAGCTGAAAAGAACATAAATACAAAAGAATAAAATAAATATAAAAATATAAGCTTACTTATATTAAAATCACTTATAAAAACTGGGGGCTATACTTCGGTGGTTTTTAACTATTAAAAGTCTTTAACACTAGTTTACAAAAATTAAGATTTAAAAATAATTGATGTTAACCATTATTTAAGTATAACTTTTAAATAAAACCATGCAACATAATTAGTTCTGTACAGAGGAACAGATTTATTTGTTTGCATTTGTCATGGTTTAATCTCAGCTGGCACTAACACAGCTACTCTCTCACTCTCACTTGTTGGGGTGGGGGAAAGAATAGGAAGAATAATAGAGAAAACTCAGGGGTTGAGATAAAGACGATTTAAGTAAAGCAAAAGCCATGTGTGCAAGCAAAGTAAACCAAGGAATTAATTCACCATTTCCCATGGACAGGTAGATGTTCAACCATTCTCAGGAAAGCAGGGATCCGTCATGTGTAACAGTTACTGGGGAACACAAATGCCATCACTCTAAATGTGTCCCCCTTCCTTCTTCATTCCCCAGCTTTACATGCTGAGCATGAGGTCATATGGACATTGCTTTGGTCAGCTGGGATCAGCTCTCCCAGCTGTGTCCCTTCCCGACCTCTTGTGCCCCCTCAGCCCACTTGCTGGTGGGTTGGAGTGAGGGGCAGAAAGTTCTTGACTCTGTGTAAGCACTGCTGAGCAACAGCTAAAACATTCCTCTATTATTGACACCATTTTCATCACAAATCCAAAACATAGTCCCATATTAGCATCTATGAAGAAAATTAAGTCTTTCCCCAGCTAAAACCATTCTGATTTGTAACATTCTATTTAAATACTAGAAGTAAAGGGTAGATTAATTTATCAGAAAACCCATGCCTTTTAATGGAAAAAGAGCATTAGTCATCTTTTGTCACTGATGCTTATAGTGGAGTTAAAGGTGTGCACCATGCATGTTCCTAATAGTTCCCAAAGGGATTATTCTAGGAAGATAAATGCATGCTTTGCGAGAGGAGAGGAGAGGAGCTCAACACTCACAGGATGATTTTTATCTATTTTTAGATCTTTATGCATTCTCTCTTTTGTGACTCCCAGAAAGTGCTGGAGGTTAAGCAGTAGGCACTGCAGTGGAGGTAAAGATGAAAATCCGTTTTCATGGAATCCTACATTGCATCTGTAGTCAGAAGAGCCACAGAAACATGGTGTTCTGTGTCTTGAAGGACAAAGATTAATTACCATGACTGAGAACTATATACAAAAGGCCAGGAGGGTTACCATTTTCATAAGAAGTTGGTAAGGAAGGCAAATAGAAACAGGCAGAAACTTCATGCATCTAGAAAAATTGCAGTGATATGCCTTATAATATTGGGACATTTTTTTTTCATGGCATGTGTCTAGATAACAACCAAATGGCAGAATCATTTGAACTAGAGTACACTGTGTGAAGGATAGAAAGAATTACAAGTCAGGTAGCCCTCTGGTTTTTAAAGACTTCATTCTCTTTCTTAGAGTTACTGAGAATGTAACCATGGGTTTTTGAATGTGTGTGGATCAATATGTTGCCGGAGGGATAAGTTAGAAGCCATCAAATGGTACTATAGAAGAGTTACTTTAAGTACCCCTGTAATTTACAGTTAAAAAAGTGGTGGTGTTATGGGAGGACTTCAGTTCAAGAGACATTTAGTGGAAGATCTGTTCAGTTGAACATAAAACAAGCTATTGTTGCTAGAAAAGAGAGGATAATTTGTTAAAAAAAAAAAAGAAATTGCATTGAATATATGGTAAGTCGATTTTTTGTTTCATTTTGATGCATAAGGATGGACTAACTACTGGACTGGAAGCTGATCATTGCCTAAGGACCAGTGATCCTGACCTGATTATATTTAGTATAGGCAAACAGAGGACAAGTCCAGTCACAAGCTTACATAAAAAGGGCTAATTTCCCAGAACTGTGGAAAAAATGCATTTGAAATTGGGAGGAAGATATAGACAGAAAATTGGGAATTACTTTAGAAAGAGTAATGGAAGAGCACCAAAGAAACTATCTATAGCTAGGAAATGAAGGGAAACAGTGTGGTTTTTATGTTCTCAAATACATTCAGAAAATGAGAAATTAGTACCATGTTGCAGTCTGAGGACTAGAAAGAGGTGGAAAAATCTTAATGTTGATTTAGGAAAAAAAATGGCAAGAATGATAATTAATTTTCATTCTGCATTTTGAAGTGATTGCAGAAATTCCTCATCTGTCCAGATCTTTTTAGTAACAAAGGCCATTGGTGATAAATAACAGAGACTTATGGAACAAGAGGTGCTGTTACACCTGCACCGTTGCTGGAACAGGAGATTGAGCAAACCTGCAAAACCAAATAAATTGATTATTGGACTAGTGAAAAGGCATTTAATCACTCAGAAAGTTGTATCTTAATGTCTTATCTGTCCTTAAAAACTTAACTGCTTTTTTTTCAGGAAAAGTTTGCAACACTGTTGGAATGCTTTTATGAAAAAAAAAAAAAAAAAGAAAAAGGCAGAAAGCTTTTATGGAATTCACAAGACCCACATCTTGAAGGTCTGTATCTGTGCTGTGGATAGAAAGAATGAGATTGGCATAAAAAGAAACCACTCTTTGTGTTTTGTTGAAACGACACAACTTGGACAACTATGGAACAAATGTAGACTCCTGAGTTTTTACTCCATCACACAAAATCCTGAAAGGGGTGAATTTACCACAGAAGAAACTTAGCACAGTAGCTCTGCAGGTATCTTCCTCACGTAATGCATTTTGGAATGATAAATGTGTTATAACCCCAGTAAATGAGTTCTGCAAGTAGGTTGGAGCCAGAGATAGAAGATGTCCTATTTTCATACAGATATGTCCTACTCTGCAATGACTGGAATCGTTGTTTTGACTGGGTAATAAAGACTTACAGTTCCAGTAGTTCAAGGTGGTGGTCATTTGACCAACAGAAATAAAAATGCAAAGAATCTGCTTATAACATGTTAGTAACAGCTGTGGTAAGGGTAATAGAATACAGGATGCGTAGCATGGTGGGATGGTTGCACAAAGTGAATTACAATGTGAGTTTCATAGAAGAAGAGGACAACTTTCCTGCAGTTTCGCAAACAATTTAATCAGCTCTTACAAGGAAGTATTGGGAGGATTACTTACCACTAATCCATCCCAGCACCCGCTGCTTGTGCTATTTTGAATAATCTGGGTTTTTGTTCAAATTAAAATGTCAGATCTGTTTGCATATAATTACCAATGCTAATTTTTCTTATCTTTTCCAGCCTTCAAAATTAATGTAGAGGAAGAATGCATATATTCTTTAAGTGACCTTTTATCAAACTTGCTCAAATAAAAAAGATATCTGCAAGAGATCTGTGTCACTAATCATAGTTTCCAAGCCGTCCAGTATATTCAGAGTACAGTGCTTGATTCATGTCATGTTTATTTAACTCTTGCTTGCCTGCAATAGTATCAGTGTATTTTAAGGCTTGTCATTTTCCTGACAAGCTTATTCATAATCTGATAATACAACTGTACTACAATACAGCAGTGATATAAGTTATGCTACACTGAACTGAACACGATTTAAAAAAAAGTTTCCCTGGCCCAGGTCAAGAAAAACCTCTCTTCTCCTTTCCTTCTGCAGCAGGGAAAAAAAACCCCACAACGCTACCCTATACACCTTTTCTTTTTCTCTGAGTAGATTATCTTAAGGAAGGAAGCTTATTAAAGTACTTCTTACTTTTGAGAGATAACCTTTAAAGAAGATGTCTGAGAAGTACGGTATGTACACAGTGATGACTTGGTTCTTATATGGTTTGAGTGCACCATATTTATAAAAGTAACTAGGACACCTGTGAACAGAAAGGTTTAGTTCTGCAATAGGTGGTAAGAGTTCATACTTTTTTTTTTAGTTCTCATAGGAAAAACTTAATCTTGTTGTGGTGTTGGCAGTTAAAAAAGTAACACACAGTCTTATTGCTTTGTGGCATACATCATCTTTGTTCATTACATTTCTTTTTGAAAACAGAATCAAAAAATACTGGCTGGACATTAGCTTGTAGAATTCCTAATCCCAAAAGCTAATATAAATCGCTGTTTTCTGAATACTTTTTTTGAACTGTGACAAGAAATTCAGAATAGATCCTTTATTCAGTGCCTAAAGGTCATGTATTTGCTCCCAATAGGAACAAGTAAAAATGGCAAAAGGTCGGAGGGGAGATTTTTTCCTTGGTTTAATAACTTTTCAAGATCACTGTGAACACTTGGTGTTTTTGCAGCATCATTGCATTTGGATTCAATTTAAAGGTCTCTTCAACTCTAAATGACTGTATGATTCTCTTCCATGTAAAATTTCATTTTTGGTTTCGGATTGCTTTTTCCATTAGAGCAGTAATCTAGATTTAGTTGAGTGCTGTTGGTTAGTGATCATAAAGAGAAGATCTTGAGGTTACAGTGAAACGTCTTCCAACTTCATTGGCATCACTGTCTTTGCAGGCTTTGCAAACTATCTATCTGGGTTATGGAGATTAATTTAGATGAGTTGTTCTGTTGGACATGAGCAATTCATAGCTCTTTATATTTTGCTGAGTATGGGAGTACTAATGAACCCTTATCTAATTGCCACCATTTTTTCCCATTTGGTTATTGCAGCATCTGTTTGCTAGCCTCTTTGCATTACAGATTTACTTCGTAGACTTCAGGGAGAAGGATTTAATTGCTTATGTCAAGTATATTTTACTGATTTATCAACAAGAGATACACTTGGAAATGTCTGCCAAACAAACTGTAGAGATGAGTATTCCTCCTCACAGTCCGGCATGTGCTTTGGTTCTAGGTCAGCCTCGAGCCTCAGATGGGAGGTGGGACAGATGCTGTAGTGCCTCTTCAAATGGCAGGTAGCATCTTTATTAATTCATGTGTATTTAACCACGCACCTGTTGTGCATACATCTAAGTCTCAATTAGAGAACATGAAAAGATGAACTGATTCTGCTCTGTTACTGTTATTCCAAAGCTCAGATACACTAATCCCCCCAGTTTTATTTTTTCTTCTTGCAGTCTGTCCTTTGATGGTACCACATGTCTGTTTGCCTTCTGCCAAGTCTTCTGTCTGTTGAAACCTTGGCTATTTACTCCTGCCAGTTGTTACTGTTGAGCATGAATTACTGACCAGTTCATTATGAAAGCAGAAAAGCAGCTTGATGTCTTCTAGCCTGAACTACAAGGAAAATTACTTTCTTATCTTGCTAATATGGATACTAGTATAGTGCATGTGCGTGTTACAGACTGTTGCAACTGAGTGGAGAGTACAGATGGCTGGGTGGAATTTCTGTTCTGGTTTTGGTCTGAATGGGATGTCTCTGGTTCATCTAAGTTCAGGCTTTAAAATTATTTTCCTGTCAGAATCACCCCATCAAATCCCTACCTGAGGTCTGTAGGAGGAAGAGGCAAGGCAACTGAGACTAACTTTTAATGTTGTGGTTATTGTTTCTAGAAGAGGAAGGCCAGCTATGCAACACCTACAGATATCATTTTTTCTTCTCATTTATATTTGTTTACCTTCCATATCTTTTCTCAGATTGTATCTCTCTAGGTTTCAATTTTGATTTCCTATAAAAAGACAACTCTATATTTGTATTTTTGTTTACTCTTTCACCTTGTTATCATGCTCCTTCTGTAGAAAGACCTAAAGAGCTATGTTTGTTAAGTAGTGAACTTGGCCATGCTGTTCCTATAATCTTCTAGTTAAATGACATAAAGTCCCTTTACATATTTCAAGTTATCAGCATCATAGGTAATGATGAGAGGTAAAGAAAATTGTCGTGATCTCTCCAATAACAGTGAAACTAAGTTGCTGACAATACCTGCCAAAGGCTGAACCAGTTCATTGGAAAACTTAGATATATCAGGAAAAGAGCCTCTGTGTCTTCCTTCCCCTAAACACAAGAAATGGGGCACAAAGTCTGTTTCTAGTAGAGGTCAGTTAACATTGTTGTACCACTCAGTCCCATTCTGTAGTTCTGTGTTAATCCTGCGCTGGATGATTGTGGCATTAGTAATAGCTTGTTCTTGTTCTCTGCGATTTGCAAGTTTAATGAGAATTAATTTGAAATCTTGCTATAGATAGATGCCAGCAGCAAATGATAAAGTCATGGAGGATCTTCCTGGCATGGTGATCTATTCTTGTCCCCAGTCCCAAAGCAGAATCTGTTTTATTTCCTGACAGATTAAAAGCAGACTAGGTAGACACCTAAAAAAAAAAAAAAATCATGACTAGAGTGATACTGACCTTCTTAAGATGTTGCAGCATTTCCTAGAACTTACTTGTTCATTATTTTGGTTCAGGAAGTCTTTTTTTGTCTGTCTACCGGGTTGTCCACCTCTGTCAGTACAGAAAACAAAGATTGTTAAATCCCTTGCTGTTCCAGCTTTCCAGAACTTTACTTTTAAGATGCTGATGCTTTCTGTTTACATTTTAAAATTATTTTAAAAAAATTGACTAATGAATGTTTCAGTATGTGAAAACTGAAAGAAGCAATGTCAGAGTTAGGGGACTTCTCACCTGTAGACACTTTTACTACACTAAGCTATGTCTATAGGATCTCTGCAAAAGTATTTGATGTCCAGAATGACTATCAAATTGTTACAACTTCTATTTAAAGTCATGTCAGTTTTCTGTTACAAAGCTCTATTGTTTTCTGTGCTAAACTGCCTAAGAAGCAATTCCAGATTTATTCAAAGAAACAAAATAGAAAAATTCTTAGCAGACAGTCATAAATTTTTCCTTTGTCTGGGTTATGAGGTATGAGATTCCCTTTGAGCTTGCTTTATTACACTAAACAAGTAATGAGATATATTCAGAAATATTGATAAATTATAAGCAACTTGTGTCAATCCCTTAACTGAAGTTAAAGTAACGCTAGCTTATCCCTGAAATTAATAGGTCCAGAAGACCACAACTGATGGGAGGTGAGGTTGATTCTGTCAATCAGAACATGAATTCTGATTAGGCATGAACTCTTCCCTATCTGTTCATCTTCTTTGTCTTCCAGTTCAACTCTCTCATGTTTGCATAAAGATACATCATTGCTCGTTTGCTAGGAAGAAATTCAGATCAGGAAGTCACCCTCTCGTGTAAACCACTGGAAGTCTTCCACATCTCTTTCTGTAGTTTGTAATATTTTATAAATGTAGTTAATATTTTGTCATTTTATAGGTGAAGGAGGTAATTATTTTCCCTTCACTCTTTCCTTAATGTCTGTTGCAGGACTTAGGTGAATTTATCACAGTATTTCTTTTCCACGGAAGTCAGAAAAGTTGGAGAAACACAGTTCAGGGATGCTTACCTACTTACATAGGTGGACAAAATACAGAGAACCAAGTGTTACCTCCAGCCGAAATGAGTCTTAAAACTCTGATGATTGATGCACTGGAGTGCTAAAAGCTACGTACAGCAAATGTAGAGTGTCTAGAAAAAGACTGAACGATTCCTGCTTTCAACATATGTGTATATGCACAGATGAGAGACAACTTAATGTACTTCAGCAGCTAAATCATTTTTATTTTTAACGCTTCTTGTTATGCACAAAACATTTGAAGGCGTTTAAGGAGAACGCTTAACAACCCCCTAGAAGGTGGATCGATTAACATTTGCACAAACTTCTGTAAAGTAAAGCAAGGTAAGTTCTGTGCAGCTGAGAGCATAAGCAGCTGAATTAGATTCCATTTTACCCCATATGGAATAGTTCAGGAGGTATGTAATTTGGAAATGTCAGCTACTAAGTAACAGTTTCAAATACCTTAGAAAATACTTATAAATGGCTTCCACTCATTATACTTTAAGATGAGATTACTACTGTGCACCTAAATGAGATGCTTATTTCAGTCCCTGAGCAACTTAATTTCAAGACGCCAAAGGTCAGAGAGGCTCTAGTAATAATCTAATAACAATTGACTGCACGTTTCTGGGAGATTTAGCTGCATTAGAGCCCAGTTGCTGAGAGCAGGATGAATTAGTGATTACTTAACTGGCATAACTTGAAGCAGCATCAGCCATTGAATGTCACTAATACAATGTCATGGAGTAGCCAAAGGCAACTAATGCTTGGACAACTGCTATAGAAACTCAGAGCACAGTCATTGTGGCTCTGAGCAGATTTGCCTGTGCCTCACCTAAAAAGGATGAGATTAATTTGGGATTGGGGTACTCAAAGTCATAGTTTTAGATGATAGGCATCAGGCCATGGTTCTGGAAAGGAGTAAGATGTTGAATGCTTTCACTCAACTGAAAAATAATTTTTTTTTATGTACAGATGATGATTCTTGTCGCAGTCTGAATCACTCCAAAGCTTGCCTCCCTCTGAACCTTACCATGATCAGATTGTGTAAGATGTGTAAATTTGCTTTGAGATGCATAGGTTGTAGGCACTAAGTAGTATTTTTTTTGTAGTATTGATAGAAAAATAGTTCTCTGGCCGTGACACCTAAGAACAATTTCCCTGGAACACTGATTGGGCATTTAAATCTCAAAACCAGAGGCTTGTTTACAGTTTAATTAAAGTAAATGCACATTAATAGTGATATTATTAATATTCAGTGTCTTTGGGAATTTACAGGCAATTAATCTTCATATTTCCTAGAGGAATAAATGGTAATTTGGGGATGACTAATTCAATGTAGTAATTCTAAATATTATTTTGAAACTTATTAGTACAATTTAAAAAAACCCTTCTCATTTATTTTCCAGTAATCTAGTGAAAACTCAGTTTAAAACGTAAACTTGTGGTTTGCAGTGAGTATATTTGCCTCTTAAGTTGGAGCTTAAAGTTCATATGTTATAGGAGAGGGATATTCCCTTGCTGTTGCAACTTGCTTTGTTCCTTCCCCTTGATGGTGTGGGGCTGTGTGAGACAGGAAGAAATTGTCTCAAAGGAGGTAGTCGTGCTGCTGCTCCGTGTCTCTGATGCTCACCATACTGATTTGCCCAACAATTAAACTCACCAGCAAAGAAATAAATTTCTGGCTAGTGAGTTGAATCAGCTCATGAAAAGACGTAAGACATCAAAGAGCTGATGCCAAAGGATTGTGTGAGTAGGGGAAGAGGAAGACTGTTGTTCTTGAAGCATTAGTGAGCTGCTAGTTTAACAGCTGGGTTAGCTAGCATGCTAACTGGCCTTAGTCTGTGTCAGTTAAACCAAAGCGTTTCTATGCAAAGGTTGACACTTCCTAAAAGCAATATCCAGTTTTCATATTGGTGCTGTTGGAAGTGCTAAATCCCATTTGAGAAAGTAATTGGAGAAAGCAGGAGAATTGCTCTGAGGAATCACAGCAGTGACTGGAATACACTCATCCCCTGTCTTTCCTTGTCTTCTTTCAGGGATCATCAATTCCATTTTTCCAGTCATTACTTTCTTTGAGACTTTGGGATCTTGGAGATAGCATCACTATTTTTCTGGGCAGGAGTATGTAGAGCTGAGTTTTGTTAGCAGACTCAACTTGGGAGCATGTATGGAGTGTATGGAGCTAACATCATATTTCTTTGTGGAGGGAGATTACCAAAACTCTGTCAGGAAATTATGGTAAAAGTCTAACAGGAATCTATTGGAATATGCACTGTTCAAGATATTCCTGAATCTTGAGAAAGGGCAAGTAGTGAAAAGATTAAATTCTCTAGTATCAAATAATTAAAGCATTAAATTAAAATGGAAGAATTACAGAAGAATCTCATGATACTCAGTGACTGGGCAATAATGCAACAAATGAAATTATTGCAATAAATTCAAAGTAGCGCATAGGGGATAAAGCTATTGCTGTGAACTTAGTGATGTGCTGTAAATTATGCATTAGTACTCCAGAAAAGTGATCTGGAAATCATTGTGATAGGGGGCTAAAGATACCAGTGCTATGCTTAGTACCAATTGGAACAATGATAAAAATTATTAGGAGAGGAGTTGAGAACAAAATGGAAAGTGTTTTATAAATGTATTGCACACTTGCATCTTGAGTAGGAAACAGCTACTGTGCAATAAGAGATTATGTAGATTAGGACTCTCCAGTTTACCAAAGAGATTATTGAGGAGAAACTGATATGCAAATATACAAATATTAAAAAATATAAAAATAAAATATCTTGGAGAACACCAGAGAGAACATTCAGTAAAGTAAATAGGAAGCATCTCTAAAATAAGTTTATGGAAAAAAATGTTAATACTGTACCTGTTTATTCTGTGGATCTCTTTGCAAAGGAAAATATCTAAGTGTTCACCAGATGGATTAGGCAGGGATAGTAAATCAGTGACTGATAAACACAAGCATGTGTACTGACTTTACAGCTTCAAAGTCTTAAAATACAGATTGCTGAAAACTGGAAGTTAAGTGTATGCTTTCTCTGCTTTTTAATGCCATTTTCTTCAACATCTTCAACAGCTGCTGTTAGGGAGAGGGGGCTAGTTAGAATGATGTTTGGTTTTACTGGGTACAGATGGTCTTACACATAGCTTAACATTTAGCCACAGGAGGTATGTGTATAGAAATGACTGCCTAAATAGTCTCCTGGCAGTACTTGCACAAAATAGATGAAGCAAATAGTAATTTTATGCATCTCTGGTGGTCTTCTGTCCTGACCAGTAAGCCTGTGTGATCTGTAGTGTTGATGGTATAACAGAGATGAAGGGCAAGTGTAGAGGTGAGACGGTGACAAGAGGTGGACACTAATACAGTGTATATATAAAAAGCTTTGATTCTGTTAAGTAGCGTTGTGATTATTAAAAACAGTTAAAAAGCAGTCAATTAAGGAGCAACTTCAGGGCAGAGGATGTTACATTTATAGCATTACTGTTAACTCTGTGCTTAACTGTTGACAAGGCAGTTCCTTGAAATTTCTGAAGTGGAATAGTTCTGCATTTTTTTAAGATTCTGTCATGTCTTTATTATTCCAGCCATCAGATTAGAAAAAGAGCATTTAGGGGGATGGATTCCAATGGGAATTGAAGACTCGGGGTTAGAAATGGAAGGATTGCTGAGAAATTAGCCAGGATTTAAGAAGCAGATTTTCCTGAATGTGAAAGGAGACCTAAAGGTTATGGAGCTGTATCTCCATCCTGTCAACTCAAATACATTGTAAAAGCAAGCTGTGTGGAGAATAAAACTTCAGAAATTAATGAAAAAAATTCAGAAATGAAAGGCTATGTAAAAAAAATGTGGAAAGGAACACGGTGTTTGTTATTTGATAGAAATGTTAAACCAAGAGGTGAAGCTGTTTGGGCTTTCATTATACCGAATTTTTATCTTTCAACTCGTCTTGAAGGGATGAAATTGGCAGTCCACCTGTGAACTGTAGCTGTGTAGAAAATTTTGTGTGTAACATGTTATACGAAAGATTGTGGGTTCCTACGCTTAAGTGGTGATTCACTCTGTGCCCAGAAGCCTGAGGAATTAATATCCTCAGTACTTTTCCTGTAACAACACAGTAAATTCCTGTGACGCTGTTTCACAAGTTAGTTGCTATATTTCTTATAATCCATATGTATGTCTTTTAGATGAACAGAATTACAAGAATATTCACGTTGCTGTTGAGACATCTTTTTCTGAATCAGTCTAGTCTTGTAACTCTGTAACTTAAGTCTACTCATCAAAGCCATTAAAAAAAAGTTGATTTATCATCATCATCTCACTGTTCATACCATTTTGTAACCACAGAAGCTGAAGAGCATCCAAAGTGCAGATGAACACACTAAAGGGTCTTCACCTCCCCATCATGAGGAAAATTGTTCATGAATTACAGAATTATACTTAAGTTAGTTTATTGTTGACTCATATTAACTTGTAACTTCTCGTTCCAGTATTAAGAAATAAGATCAACAGTTAAATTAACCCTTGGAGAAAACACTTCAGTCTCCCTACAGACCTTTCTTCCTTCTCTGGTCCTGGTCTTTAGTCCTCTGGCTGCATGTTACACACAGTCCCTTCTCTGAGCAGCATGGAATTGTGAGATTAGTGTGGTTGTGTTTATTAGATTTTTCCTACTGTCTTTTGATTCTGTTTTGCTGATTTGGTTTGCTTGTTACTTATTCAGCTGCTGTGGTGTGTCTTTCTGCGATGGCTGCAGCCTGTTCGAGGAGCTCTCCCTGCATTGATGTGGGTTCCTCTAAGGGCTCTTATCATTTTCAGGGATTGTACATGGGTCCTTCTATGGGCAACTGTCCATTTCAGGGGTCATACCTACTCTGGTGTGGGTTTCTCTGTAGGCTGTAATCCCTCTAGAGGTGCTCCCACTACTGTATTGTCTGTCCCTACTCAGGCATCTGCTTTTGTTTCTCCTTCTCTCCAGTGTCTCTCCTGCTCCTAGAGGTTACTACCCTTTCTTTAACTACTCTGTTTTTGCAGAGGAACTATACGTTCCCCTGATTTGTCTAATTTCAGTAGCTGATGGGTCTGTTTGGTCAGTTGCTGAAGTGACTGTGACCAGCACAGGGCTGTCCCTGATGTCCCTTTCCACAAGTCTCCCTTGCAGATTCCACTCACCCTTGCCAATTATTCCCAATAGACCCGAATCCCTCATAGCTCTTGTATTTTTGGTGCCTTTATTAGCCAAGTTTCAACAAGACTGGGAAAAGATCACCTTTCCAGTCTAATCTGAGGGCTGCAGAGCTGTTTACAGTGGTAAGGTGCATGAGTTTTAATTCTGCAGCCCATGAGGAGAGATTAGCATGGAAAGCTACGAAGTGAGGAAACTTTTCTTTCAGCAACTCAGTATTAAAAAGAAAAGAGTTAGTTCTGGTTTAGGGATGGTCATATGAAGTTGATAGTAAGTAGGGTGCTGTGAACATATCTAGTTAATGGCTTTTCTGGGAGCTCTTACATTGCCTTCTGTAGGTTCCTGGCCTCAAATCTGATGTAATTGGATGGGTAACTAGTTTCTCAGATCTGGAGACAAACAAATATGTGCACAACATTCCCCACAGATACTTAGGAAACTGTTACGTTGAAAGACTGGTACATTTAGGAACTGCGTTACAGGGAGAGGATGAAGAATGGAGATTGCATCCCACTCTTGGTTTGTGCACCAAAAATCCTCTAAATGCTACTTTGGATGTATCAACTATAGAATTTCTGATTATTTTCCTGTATTGCTTATATTACATTTACTGTTATTCTCAAAGAAACAGAGTTGAGTGCAAAAGCAGAAGTATATTAGCAATTGCATAAGTATCAGAATAGAGGAAATGTTAATGCTCCAATTTTTCAATCCTTTATATTTTTATAATGATATGGTTTCTCCCAGTATTAGTCACTGATATTTAGTGCTAATTTATCTAGACAGTAGTGTATAATAGAAGATACAATCTTCAAATTATTTTAGTAGCATGCATTCAAAACTACTTTATGAAAGTAATTAACAGATTAAGTAGGAGTGGACAGACTACGCACAAACTTAAACCTTGTCTTGAAATCATTCAAATGTGGTGTCAGAATTTCATGTTTGTTTGCATGTTTATATTTTCATGTTTACATTTCATGTTTACATCCAAGAACCTTTAGTGGCAAGATCAAAACTCTGGCCTTCAGCATAATTCTATGCTGTGAAGCACTGAACCAGGATCACCTGATACAGGAATAAATCAAGGTGATTATCACATTTTCTGTGACATAAAACAGTCTGTCACATGATGATTAAAATATTTTGAAGTAAAATGAACAAGGTATTTGTGAATAGGAGAGAATATACTCCTCAAGGTTTTCTTAGGTTATTTTTCCTTTACTGTAATCTATCACAAATGTTTCTAGCTGCCTTTCATGGTCTCATTGGTAAATTTGTGAATTACTCTAGCCAAATCAACACACAAGCCATGACTAAGATTGTCTTTTAAAATGTCTCGTGAGTAACACTGAATCACTCTACATCATCCATATATTAGAGAAAATGGTTGGTATTCTTGGGTGAGAATTTATCATCTTATTCCATGTGCCTTAGGATTTATTCAAGTCAGTAAGCTGAGGCAGAATTTAATCATAACCAACTGTCGGACCTAGCTACATGTGGCAGGAATCCTTTGAGCTGCTTTTATTTCCTTATGAAGTAGTGGAGGCTATACATACTTCCAAATGACAAGTGTGATTTGAAAGTTGGGTAGTGTATTCTTCCCTTTTTACTGTGCTAACAGTGTATAATCTAGGGTATGAGAATGATCATGATCCTTCCCAAAATGAGATAGTAGAAGGTAATAATTTTCAGTCTATTTCCAAATAATGTTTTTTATTTATGATGTTACAGCATCCATGCAAATATGATATTTGAGGTCTCTGGTTTAGGATCAGTAATCAGTTATACTTTTGCTGCTCTAACAGGCATTGAGATTTATGTCCTTTGTATCCTAGATAAAGCACTGAAACTATTAAGGTTTTGATTTTTTTTAAATACAATATGTACACTTCTTTAATTCCATGCTTACAGACACTTGGGGAACAACTTTAAAAAAACCAGAAAACTGGTCACTTTCATAGTAACTATAAATTATTAAAATCTATAAAGTATATTCCTTTGACATTTCTAGCACGACTGACTCAGACATCAGACTTGATTTATAAAACAACCCTGAAGAATTAAATGAAGCTAATTTGTTGGTCAGATGATTCACTATGTTGTGTATTCACTCCTGTTGAGTTTATGTATATGTCTTTTTCAGAAAGTAGTAAAAAGTCTGAATTCACTGGAGGAATTACTTATTTTCATCAAATACTGGTACTTAAGCCATGCAGTTTTCTATTTAATGAACTATTCCTAGGGCATTAGGTTTTATAACATACCTTTGTTACACTGTTTCATGCGCTATGGAGATATGAAATCAACCTGGCTTGCTAATGTTTATAAATCCTTTTTTTCTCTCTCTCTTCTGGAAGTAAGACAGAAACTGTGTTTCTATTTTGATTTTTAAAAATGAAATAATGGTGAAATTTTTGGCTCTTTACCTTGCTTTTACTGTTTATATAGAAGCATAAATTCTTTTAATACAACAAAGTTAAAAATGTTTTAAGAAAACACTCTTTAAAATATGAAGACTCTCCAAGCTTAAGTCATCAGCAAAAATCCCATCTCATTCATCCCAGAGGGTCAGTCATGTTTAACACATGCCTGCTGTTTGCTTGTGTTCATTGTGCATTCTTGTGCGCCATTTATGTATGACAGCTGAATTCTACAGCAGATACAATCTTTTAATTTCCCTGAGCTGTTCTGAGCTTTTCTTTGTAGCCCTCATTGTAGGATGTCAGGTTATCAAAGGCACATTAAGAAAAAAACACTCTCTTATTTCTGATTACAGCAACTTCTTAGGTCTTTGCAAACAATGTTAGAGCACACCCATTAAGTGAGGTGATGCTGTAATCACTACTCACACATGAGGAAAAAAGGCACAGAGATAATCATAAACAATTTTTGACCAAAGAGTTTTGAGAATGTCTGGGACTGGACATTTTTGTCTGGTACTATCTTATTGTGGTTTTTTATCAACAGCAGTTGTAGCTATTTGAATTTATGAATAATGAATCAGACCTCAAACTGTCATCCTGGGTATTGTAAAGATGCAGAGAGGCATCTAGATAGAGAACGCTGTGTGCCCAACATCCTCTCTCAAGTCTACAGAGGAGAAAGGGCTCTGCAAGAGAGCATGCAGCTCACCTGGCTGCCTCTGACCATTTGATGCAGATCCTGAACTTAAGTAACTCCAACTAGCGGAGAAGAATCTGGATCTTTGTGGTTATCATTAGAGGAGCCTGGATCAACTTCAGAGTGGGTTTACCTAGCATTGTTAGAGGTGGCATACATTTCTTCAGATCTGAAGAGCAGAAAACATCTCAAACCATATGCGTGTCTTCTGAAGTCTCCTGACTGATTCATTACGTGCTTTCTAACTTCTGTGACAGCAGAAATAAGGACAGCCATATGGCTGGTTCAGTAGACAAGGATCACTGACATTCTTGGATTAGTCTGTCCTTTATATAATTCAATGGAGAAAAGAGTACATGATCATGTAATGACATATTGCATCCTTATATATGTTAGACGATGAACTAACGTTGCTTAAGTTGGGTTTGTTTTCTCATCTCCTGGTTTTTGAATGGTAGATTTAAAATTTCAGCATCAATTTTGTGTTTCAATTTTAAATGTCCAAGTTTGAAAATCTGAATAAGTTGAATCTGATTTTTTCCTTCCTTCCCCTTGATGGACCAGTTGAGGTGACTGAGTGTTATTTACAGTGGCTTGTCTATCAGGCTTTTCTTAGCTTGAGAAGAATGTCATCTGTGTATGGACTTTCCCCTAGAAGATGATGCAGAGCTGAAATTACAAGAGTCATTTGTTTACAACAGAGTCAACTGTTCACAGTGACTTCACTCAGGCACTTACCTATGGTAGTGCCAGGTCAGAAGAATCTCACTAATCTAAGTAGCATTGCTGGAGAAAGATAAAACAAAGAGATCAGCAAAGAATGCAAACCTTCTAGAAGAGTAGAGCTGGCTTCATGAAGTGCTCTCCTGTTATCATAGTCCCAGCCACACTCCTCTTCTCAGGGTCCATATTATCTTTCTTTTTTGCCCTTAACATAATACTCTTCATGTATGTTCATGCCTATTCCTGTTTTGCAAGCTATCATCTTATACCTCACCTATTTCTGCTCTGACTCTGTTCATACTCTCTTCCCACTGACATTTTACATTCCCATCCTTCCTTTCTCTGTTCTTTCCTACACATTTATAGTGTCCACATTCACCATTCTTCTGAGTTCTTGTTTGGAATTCTTCTTAATGGTTTTTTTCCTGCTGTCTCAAGAGACAGTATAGTCTTCCTTCTGCACTTTGAGGAAAGAACAATTCTGGTGAATCCCAAGAAGCAGGAGTTCTTGCAAAATAGTCTGCTCTATCTGTGTTTATCTAGCATAAAACTTCCTTAATTCTGTGAAGGTGATGATTGCAGTGCCTCACAAGAGTTTTAAATGGCAGTGCCCATGGGATTTTCAGATGGAGCTGCTCAAGTCTTCACCTCTGGACTAGGCTTGACGTAGGTGAGGAGAAATTTTTCAAATATCTATATGCAAGCCATCTGTAGGAAGTGACTAAAGAAAAGTCTATGGTGATAGAATATACATGCCTGCTAGACATATACATTCCAAAACATGAAGATCTTGGGATTTGGTACAGCAGAGATGAAAGCCTTAATGAAAAAAAAAATAGAAAACAAAAATATCTCTGAAGTTCACAATCTGAGTTTGCCTATAGAACACTATACCCCATAAGTGAGTACTTATGAAATAGCACTACCGTGTTTAGTTCTAGTGTATGTTGTTGCAGTACTAACTTCATCTTGCAGTGCTAATTTTGTTGTGTGTTTGCACATTGGCAAAGTCCACAGAGCGAGATCTAGGCTTGTGTGTTTGTGTATGTGTGGCTAAGCTAATGGCTGCCTTTCATACTTTGCATAAACAATATCTTAAATCATCCTGCCGTTGAATCATTTAGTGATAAGAAATTGTCCAACACATAGACATGTTTTTCCAAGGTGATATTGACTTTTTATTACTTTCTGTGAACCTTTTGGCTGATCTTTGTCATAGGAAGATCTCCAGTCTTTTTTTGAGATTGGTTTAAAAAGCTGTCTGTTGATTGACACGTATCATAGTTTTGCAAGGAGCCAGTTTTGCTTGGCAACAGGGGGAGGGGGCTGCAGTGCAGGTAAAGAGTTCTCAGACTTTCCTCTGACTCTTGGGTTCAGACCTGCCTCTGGCCTGGCTGGGCCAATCTGGTGCCTCTGCCATTGCTACTTAAGGATGGAATTTGAAGTGTGTTGGGGGAGATGGAAGGGAAGGATAAGATGGAGGCGAGATCATGGACTCCACAGCCAGGAAAACACAGAAGGAGAGCAATGCTAGACCAGAGACATCCTTGTAGCCTGTGATGAGAAGCAGAGACATCATGACAGAGTGGATAAGAGTTGGACACTTGGGGTCTGAGGAAGCGAGCAGTTTAGACCCCAACCTGGAGAAGATGAACTGGGGATTGCAGGGGCCCATTGGAGCAGTGTGTACAGGGCTGTCCAGTGTGTGGGAGACCCCGAGCTGGAGCAAGGGAGGACTGGTGAGAAGCACTTCTTCTCAGGAGTGAGGAAAGTGGCAAGAGACATCAGGCAAGTGCCCCTGGCACTGCTTATGCAGGGAGGAGGTAATGATACCGGGCTCGGGAGCCTGGGAAGAGAGAAGGGGTGGGGGAAAGCTGGTCTTAAAGAGCTGTTTGCATTTCCATCATTTGCCCTACTCTGTATTATTATTCTATTGGATAGTTCTGTTTGTTTTGGTTTAGTTTGAGGTGGATTAAATTAAGTTTTGTTTTCTTCCCCAAGCTGAGTAGCCTTGTCTGTTTTGTCCAGGACCAGAAGCAGCAAATTAAGCCTTCTCTGTCCTTCAGGAGTTCTGGGGTCTGTGGTACTTAAGTCTAATCATAGTCTTTTGTCCCTGGATGGGCCTAAAGCATGACAGCATGAAACTCAAATGTGCTCTCTCTCTCTCTTGACCTGGGCTGCTTCTCATATTATTTCAACTTCTTTATAATTTCATGAATAAAAAGCTTTGATTTTTAAGGTCTGGGATAAAAATAGAATAGTTCCAGGTAGGATCAGCCTTTGAACTAAACAAAATGCTGTTGTGTTACTGTGGATGGCACCTTGGTGGATGTAGTTCTGGTTTGTCAGCCTCAGAAAGGATATAGTAGGATTAAGTAAAGGATGGAACAGATTATGCACACAGAAATATTAAATTAATCTCTTGTGCTTGAAAAGGAGTAGTTGTAGGAGGGTTTTGATAATGTTAGAAATGATCGCAAGAGGAGAAAAGAGTTTAGATGAGAAACATTGTGCTGTTTAAATCCATAGTGATCTTGTGTCATGAGGAAGGAACAACTTCTCTTTCAAGAGACTTTAAATAAAAAATAGGTCTTCAGTTTAGAAAATGACTGAGGAAAAATGAGAGTGAAATATATAAAATCATCAATGTCAAGGAAAAAGGAATAATTATTTGCTATTTCTCTTAGTACAGGAGCAACGGAACATCCAGTGAAATGATCAACCAGTAGCTTCAAGACAAATGAAGGGAAGTAGTTCTTCATGATATGCATAATTAAATTGCAGGATTCATTGCTGCAGAGCATTGTGGAGGCTTAAAGTCTAAATGGGTTCAAAAGCAATTAGACAAATTCATGATGGATACTTCCGTTTAGGCGTAATAAGCATAGTGATGAGAACTGGGAATCCCTAAGACACAGTTTACAGAAAGATCAAAAGTTGCTGCAGAGGGCAGAGGGAAGGAAGTATTGCTCTATGAAATTGGATAGCATATTATTTTCCTAAGCATCAAATGCCAAAGATGGAAGTAGTAGAGAAGGAGTGATGGCTCCCTCCTATTTGCGTATTCTCCTCGGGTATTTATATACATTGATGAAATTTCCTGAGCCTTCTCCTCCCCAGAGCTGAACAGTCCCAGCTCTCTCAGCCTCTTCTCATAAGAGAGATGCTCCAGGCCTTTTATCTTCTTAGTTGCTCTTTGCTAGACTTTTCTCCAGCACTGGTCCCAGTTCCACAGCTGTGACTGTACCAATGCTTGAGGGAGTAGAGTTCATACAGTGTTTTGAGGGCTTGGCTTGTAGCAGAGCTCAAGCTGGGTAAAGCAGACAGCTTTCAAAGTACATCTGACCATGTTTAGGTAAGAGTCAGGAGCATTTCTGCAAAGGAGAGGTTTGTTTTCTCTGGGTTGTTTTGAGGTGGATGTTGAGGTCTTTTTGAGTGGGTTGTTTTGGTTTTTTGTGGTTTTTTTTTTGTATTGAGTGTCTCTGGGTTAGGCTTTAAGAGAATGGATGTTTGTGTGTTGCTGTTTGAGTGTTAGTTGCTGTGTGCAACTCTTTGACAATCTGAATTTCACTTGATATTCTGAAGCTGTTTTTTCAGGAGCATCTGTATGCTCACTGATAATATACAGTAGTTGCAAAAGTCCTTTACTTCATTTCATCATACAGAATTATCAGCATGTTTGCAAACATTAGACCCGTTACCAGTAGAATGAGACTGGAAAAGGAAAGCCAGATTTTCAGGTATAAGATTAAACTGGATTCTAATTGCTTTTCTTTTCCAAAATAAGAATTTGATAAATCTGGACAGTGCTATTTTTCCACCTTTAAAAGAAACATAAGAATTTGCCCATGTACAGCATGATCATTATAAGCTACTTTTTGATGCTGTAATGGATGATTACCTATTATTAATTCAGCTTTGCCACCTTCAAATAGAAAAGTTATTGTGGAAAGAGGAACATTCATACTACTTGTGTTTGAGAAATGAATTGCATACCTGTAATTGTTTTTAGTTCTTAAAATATTGAAAAGGATTCTTGACATTTTAAAATTAAATATACTTAATAATACCCCAAGTTGTGATTTCCATTTGAGAACTCTAAAGCTGTCAGAAACTAGAGTCCAAAATAGTCTAATAGTGAGACAGTGTGTATGTTACTTGTACATTGCATTTTTATTATCAGCTTTTAGTGTTTGTTATTACAGTGAGAAACAAAAAGACAAACTGCAATATGAAATTTTAAATAGAAAAGTCGTAACTACTTAACGCTTGTTTGTGGTTTTACAGTAACAGACAGTGTAGGGTCTCTTGATTAATGATATTTTTGTAGCTTCTCAAGGTTTGAAAATCAAATGGAAAGATACCATAGAGCTACCTGATAACTTGAGGAAATTCTATGACTTCCATAAAGTCTGTATTTTCTCTTAAAAAAAAAAAAATCTTGCAAGTTACTGTACATATAAGTGCTCTTCAAGCAGGGAACATAATTAGCTTTTAGCTTGTACAGGAAAAATTAAAAGTTAATTGGTGGCATCCATGGTATATTTTTACTCCTTTCCTGCATGGGGGACATTATTGCTGTCTACAACTACCTGAAAGGAAGTTGCAGCAAGGCGGGTGTCGATCTGTTCTCAGTGGTAACAGGCAATAGAACAAGAGAAAACAGCCTCAGGTTGCACCAGGAAAGGTTCAGGCTGAGGAGGAATTTCTATAGTGAAGGGGTTGTCAGGCATTGGAACGGGCTGCCCAGGGAGGTGGTGGAGTCACTGTCCCTGGAGGTCTTTAAGAGATAGTTGGATGTTGCACTTAGGGAAATGGGCCACTGATTGATAGGGCCAGGACAAAGGCTGGACTCAATCTTAAAAGTCTTTTCCAGCTGAAATGAATCTGTGATTCTATGAAGACTGGGTCATTATCTCTCTGACAGGAATTTTCAGGTGATGATGCTGTAGATGTCCTAGCTTTTTTGATTGCTGCTTGCAGAATGATGAACCACTGGTACACGATCAAGACATGGCAGATATATGTGCATGTCTTAGCATGACAGCTGTGGATTTAATATGCAATAAAGACTTAGGGTTATGGGCCAAGAGATCAACTAGAATAAGGCAAGAGAAAAGCACAATATATTAAAAAATACTTGTACTGTTACTTGTCTTGCATCAATTTTGTTTTCTCTAGGTTTCTTCAAGAAAAAGGAATCTTCTGAACACGTGGAAAACTATGTGCTGGATGAGTAATGCTTTATGAGACGTGATTTTCATTACCTTTTGTTTTAGAAGAACTAAGAGTTATTAAATATCAGCAGGTGACAGGCTCAACGTAAACATAATAAGATAGTTACTCAGATGAATTAATGAAATGGTGAAGCTTTTTGCCAGGGGATGCTTCCACATGCTAAAAGTCTTAATGTGTTGAAAAAGAAGTTGATGGAAGAAAAATCTATTGAGAGTTATTAAACACAAAGATACCATCTCTGACCCAGAAAATCTATGAGCTGAAGTCTCCACTGAAATTGGAAAGACATGCTAAGAAAAAGAGTTACAAGTTTGTTCTATATTTATCATCTCTTTAAGATCTCTTTAACGGGACACTGTCAGAAAGAGGATAGCAGATTAAAAACCTTTGCTCTTGCAGAGCATCTTCCTTAGATTAGATTTCAGAAGGAAAAGGGTTAGCCAGCATTATAGTTGCTAATTATTTGTTTACTTGGGATGTTTTGCATATATTTACTGATTTATTTTTCTATATCAGAAAGTTGCACATGGAACATTTCCAGCACAGAGTCCTTGGTTCTGCCTCACATACTTGCTTCAAAAAAGTTTAATCACTGCTATTTCAGTTTCCTTTTCTTTATTTCAAAGCGGGAGTTTGAAGTGGGAACAGCAAAATTTTGCCTTGTTCTAAAGATGTTCCTAATTTTTTCTTTGCTACCTTTGTCTGATTCTCTATGACATTTGGGTCTGCTGGGTTACTCTAAAAATATTTCCCTTTCTTGAATGCAAGTAGTTCATGAACTCTCCTCCACAGGGATCAGTAGTATCTTTCTATATTGAGTAAAGTGTTCTCTTTCATTCCTAGTTATCATAAGCTTGCACTAAGAGCTGCCTCTTCCTTCATACAGCCATTGGTTTTTCATCATAACCTAATTTTAAGATGATTCTGTTCTTCTCTTTGAACAGCTAAGAGCTCAATCCAAACAAGGCTGATAGATGTGAAGTGGGGCCTGGGAGGAACTTAAGTGTCAGAGTCTCATTGTGTCATCCTAACCTTTGCCAAGTTTCCATCAAGCACCAAATCCATAAGCTCTTTCAGCTAATGTAGCTCCAATTAAACCCCCTCGATGCCTGAAAAGTCTGCTTGTGCATGCTTCTAGCAAGCAGTCTTAGCAGAGAGATCTGTACATCATGCACAGATTTGAATATTTTTAAGTACCCTTTTCTTCTGAAGAATCTTTGAAATGTGTACAAATCACTCAGTATATTAGTGACAGAATGATGTCTGTAATATGTTCACCATGATTTCCTGAGAAGCAGAGACACTTCCTTAAGTGTCTCAACACAGTAGTCTCACACAAGTGTAGGGCTTAGGATTCCTAAAATGAGGGAAAGCAGTTGCACATTCTGAGTTCATTGTCTAAACCCATTCATACCTTTCTCTGATAAGGTAGCCACTGGGTGATAAATAAGATAGGGCAATTCAGGAGCAAGAACTCTCTTCACTTCTCTTAAGAGAGTATCTGATCTGCTAACTATCCTGTCCTTCTGTTTTTTAAGTTTTTAAAGGTTTTTTATACCTTTCTGCCATAGGAGCAGAAGGCACCTTGTTCTCTGCCTCTGGGCACATCTTGGGTGTTTCTTTATGTTTTGGAGACAATATGGTGTAGGTCCTCTGTTAAACCATCTTTGGGCTACAGAGTAGAGAAAGTCATGTCTCTCTGTATCTGCATTAGCATGCACATCATCAGCTCCAGGTGGGCTCTATCTAATCTTCCCCCAAGTTTTTAATCCTGTATTTACTTATAAAGCAAATATTAAAACAAGAGAACTAAAGTTCAAAAATAATTTTCCTTAAGATCTGTGACTTTGATATCATCCTGAAATTACAGCACTGTGCGTTCTTAGCTTAAAAAAATCACTATGTATTGCTCTGTTCTTCAGAGTAAATAAGAACTGTTATATTACTTAACTGAGATTAATTCCTGGCCAAGTCATAGCACTGAATGATCATTATGCCTAGTAGTAACTAAAAATACTGGTCTACATTTATGTGTTTCTAACTGATGCTTTTATTTACTCTTACTTAGCTAGGGTCGTACCCTGCAGTTGATTGAACATTGATGTGGAATGATAGCCACATAAAATGCTTTCTGAACTTGGAAGAACTTTGTCTTCTGTCCAGATCTATAGTTAACATTTCCCTTGCCTTGTTTATCCTGCCAGATTATAGAATCATAGAATGGTAGGGATTGGAAGGGACCTTTAGAGATCATCTAGTCCACCTCCCTGCAGAAGCAGGTTCACCTAGATCAGGTCAAACAGGAACATGTCCAGGCAGGTCTTGAAGACCTCCAAGGAAGAAGATTCCACAACCTCCCTGGGCAGCCTGTGCCAGGGCTCCCTCACCTGAACAGTGAAATAGTTTTTTCTTATATTTAAGTGGAACTTTTTATGTTCCAGCTTCATCTCAATCACACAGATCCTAATTTGATTTCGTGATGTTCAATCTCCTTTTTTAAAGTTTACCCTTGCTGTCTTACAGCTGAAATAACTTTTAAAGCACCATTTAACTTGAGCAATAGCTTTTTAGCCAAACTCTTTTACCTTCTTATAAAGATGACAATGTTCCTTGAAAGAGCTGCAGAACTTCAGGAATTACAGATTATTCAAATGCTTGGTGAGACGAAGCAGATCTGCAGGGCATTGAAATATTAATGAATAAAAGGACAAAATTGGAGTGCTTCATTTCTTCCAAGCTATTCTCCTTTACTCATTCTGAGAAGTCCTGTCTCTGTACCCTTCCAGGTTCTGAGATACACAACAGAAATACATCTGGTTTATAGGTAAATTTATCCTAAAAATATCTTTTAAAAATGATCTAATGATACAAAGACAACTTCTCAACAAGGAGCATATGCAAAAAAATAATTTACCATTTACTTTGTTGGAAACTAAAATTCAATTATGAGAATTAAACAATCAATAGTCTTTGCCAAGACAGGTGGTAGTTCTAATAAATAGCTCACGTTGACAAAATTATTTGTTTTAGAGTTGTTTTTGAGAACTGTACTGGAAGCTGAACATGATTTTATCTTATTTCTGTTCTTACTTTAATGCTTATTTCTAATGAAACGATTTCTAACTCAAAATTCTGACAGATTTAGAGGTGAGTTATAAACCAGTTGTTTCATATGAATAAACTAGATCTAATATCAGTCAAAATGAAAAAAAAAAAAAAAAAAAGACAAAAGCCCATAGTAAGGTTATTCAGCTCAGTGAATTCTCTTTTAAATATTCAAGGTTAACTTTTTATTCGTATTTTGGTCAGTAACCATTTCTATATCTTACTGTAATTTGAAATTCAGGAGGTTTTTCTTTTTGAAACCTTGTGAATTCTGGGCAAGGAAAACTGGTTTCTACATCAGTATAAATACAGAAAGAATAAGGAGATACAAAAATAAAGCCAGCACACAAAATGTTCTGCAGACCCCAGATCTCAGGAAAGGAGGTCTGTGATGGGACAACAGATGGAACCAGGTACATTGTGAGGATATGTCACAGCTACTGCTATAATGAAATTACCGAATATGCTTTTGGAGTGTGTTGAGATGGGGGTCTCTCGAGTCACACATTGCAGTAGTTATTAGGCAGGCTGATAAGCAGTGTTATATCTGTGGATTAGAGTAAATTTCCTATAGCTCTGCAATGGAGCTAGGATTTCCTAGAGACTGAAGTTACTACAAAACTTAAAAACTCTGAATAATGTTAAGTTCATGTAATTTATCTACAATGACTTGTATTCTTCAGGATCTCTGTTTAAACCAACATAAATGTGAAAGGCATTTTTCTTTGAACTAGCAAATAAAATTTAGTTGCAGTGAAGCTTTTTATATTCACTTAAGAGTCTGCTTGGGTGATAACATTATTCAAACCCACTAAACAAGGTACAAACCGTGTCTCTGTGAAGCTGTCTTAGATTCTCATTCCTGTGTACTGTGGTGGACAGTTTAAGGGAATTGCTTCTTAATTACAGGGTTGTCTTTGATAACAGTGAGAAAAAATTGGTTTGGACGGTATTGATTCCAGGCACTTCTATTCCTCTTTGGGGACATTCCCATCCAACAAAACATTCAGTGACGGTCAGATAAAACCGGTGAAGTTCACCCCCTGCTTAATTTAATCAATAGGAGCTTATTTACATTGCAGAATGTTGACCATGTTAGTTTAGCCCTGGAAATATCATCGTGTGCCTCTGAGGTAGAAGAGAAAACAAGTTTTGGTTAAGTGTGTATGAGTCTATCCAAGTCTATTCAATTTTTCCCTTGTTATTTTTAAAGGAATGCAGTTTTTTCATAATGTTAGTTTTTGCAAGTTTTATCCATCTTTCTTTAGCTGCATATAATGATTCTCTCTGCAAACTTTTGGCTTGAAACACATTAATTTTTACCAAGAGCCATATGTCCTCCTTCCTGTATCACTGGGAGAACTGGAAACAGATCCAGCTGCTGCTGGGTTTGGATTTGAAAGGCCTTTGATGGAAAATTTCATCTTCAGAATATTTACCAGTGTTAATCACAGATTCTGTGGGGTAAAGGAGTAGTAATGTAACTTCTTAGAGAGAAATGGGGATAAAGTGAGATTAAGTGCCTTGCCCAGGGCCACTCTTCAACTCAATCATGTGGTCTAAATTAAAGCTCTGTGTGGATAGGACTAAAGTGCATTTTGCAAAGCTACTCTATCTGTCTAATTATAAAAGGTCATCTGTGTGATATATTTTCTCATTATCTGAAGTGAATTATTCAAATGCTGAATAAAGAACAATGCAGGGTTATTTTGTTTGTTTTGTTTTGTGTTTAAACACACCAACTACAAATGGTTAAAGATTTGCATACAGATATATCTGTTGTTCAAACTGCAATGTCCAATTTCTTTGCTCTTGGCATTTTCTCAGCTGTGAACTTTTTTGCTTGCCATAGTAACAATGAAGTATAGAAAGCAAAATGTTTTGAGATTGCATTTTGGAGACTTGGAATTCCCTGATCATATTACTATTACTTTTATGTATGCTGTGGCACCAAGTCCATTAGCAAAACAAACAGGGACGAAAGTGGGAGCTGGTGAAATGAATACAGAATACAGGCAGAAGCAGTTAAGACAAGATTGCAGAGTAATCTGTGAGTTAACAGAGTTCTTGAGCAAAGGTCTGTTAGCATCTTAGAGCTAAAAGCTAATAGTAATCTTAATTTTAAGCATAAAAATAACCATGATCTTAAAATTTCCTTCTGAGAAACCAGAAAAACATGGAAGAAAAAAGTCTGTGGCTAGCTTGGAGATATTGTGAGCAGAGATGATTGTATTCTACCACTTTGGATCATGAGTAATACTTGTTCTTAGCAGTATTCCTGTAGTGACCACTGGAGATTCTTGGACAGATTCAGTGCCATGAATCAAATGAAGGTTGATCTGGCTGCAGTGCAGATCACATCACATTACATTACATCACATCACACCACACGTGTCAAGATGCAGTACAGCTACATACATGAGACTTTCTTCATAACTGTTTCCAGCATCTCATGTGGAGAGAAAGGATATACAGAAAGCAACAGGATAAGTTGCTATAGGTCTGTGCCTACAGAAGAGAGCAGTGGAATAAAACTGGGGTTTTATACTTCTATTATGGTCTTCTTCCACAATTCTTTTCTAACCAAATAGAACCTTTGTAGAGCAACTGCCCATGGGCTTTGTAAATAATTTTGAAGTTCATACTGAAAAAAATCTTGCTTACGTACCAGTAAGAGTTGTGAAAGAAACCATAATTGAGTGGTGCCATATTGTGCTCATCTTTCATTTTTTGACTATTTAATTTCACATTATGCATGAAATGAAAATGAAACAATTTATTTCCACATGTGATCCATTTCAGCCCTTCCTGCCCCCTCCCCGCTTTTTAAACTATAGAAATTTCATTAATGCTCTTTTTTGGCTCTGGTCTGCAAATTCAGTGCTACATTGAGTTACATCTATTGCATTTAATAATAACAAAACCTTGCAATTAAGGAAAAGTGAGATAATTTAATTAATGTGACTTTAAATTTGTTTTCTCTGTCCAAAGGATTTATAAGGTGCATAAATGAGAGAAACATGCTATATTAAAATGTTCTTTTTATTAATCTTTTGTACGGAATTTGGCTTTGCAAATGTTAGTAAGCATTGCCCAGAAATTTGGATTTTGAATTGCACTGCATTTAATTAAGCTCTTTGTTAAATGTATTTACATTTCTTTTTTTTGTTTTATTAGCTCTTTTTTTCCCTTATATTTTTTAAAAAAGTTGAATTATATGCTGTGCTTCTATGTAAAATACTAATGCACTAACAAGTTAGTCTTTAGTTGATTAGGAATTTTTAACCTAGTAGTGAAACCAGTAACAATCTAAGATCTCTAGTGATATCTTCAGGTACTCTGTGTGCTAGTCAAAAGTTAATGTCCTCATTTCAAGATCCTGTATATTGTTCAAACATCGAATATTTTGCTTTTGGAGAAGCACAGGTTTGAAAACTAGCTATTCCATTTTTGTCTAACATCAAGCTGCTGTTATAGCAAACATTTTGCTGCAGGAAGAAGGACAGAACAGTCCTCCATTTCTTGCACTGTACCGAATCACACAGAAATCACAGAACCTTAAGGGTTGGAAGGGAACTCAAAAAGATCATCTAGTCCAACCCCCCTGCCAGAGCAGACCACCAGGAGTAGGTCACACAGGAACTTGTCCAGGTGGGTTTTGAATGTCTCCAGAGAAGGAGACTCCACAACCCATCTGAGCAGCTTGTTCCATTGCTCCGTCACCCTCATAGTGAAGAAGTTTTTCCTTATGGAACCTCTTTATGTTCCAGGTCATATCTGTTGCCCCTTGTCCCATCATTGGACATCATTGAGAAGAGCCAGGCTCCATCCTCCTGACACGTGTCCTTTACATATTTGTAAACCCCTCAGTCTCCTCCAAACTGAAGAGCCTCAGCTCCCTCAGCCTACATGTGTGAAGTTTCCTTACAGTTTCTTTGACAAGTTTTCTGCAGTGGCTCCTGGTACTGTCATATGTAAAAGCCAAACCACCATTTTACATTTGTTCTAAGTAATTTCTGGTAAGCAAGTGTTAGGATTCACATTTACACGGCTGCCTTTTTAGTTTTAATTTTTCTCTCTCTCCAATTTTCCACGTCCTCTACAAGGAAAAAAAAAGAAATCCTGGGGGATAGAGAAGCAGCATGTCCTTCTATTCTGTCTTTAATGTAGTCCCCAAACCAATATAGTCAAGAGCAGAAGAAATATTCTCAGAAAATTGTTTACATAAAATACTGTGCTCAAAGTGATAAAGAATAACTACTTTTTTTTAGCAATTGGAGAACACTGGAATATAGTCTTCAATTCCCTTCCATGTTTTGTAATGCAGATTCCATTTAAAGTAGCCTTTTCCAATGTACCTTAAATATATTTTAGAATTATTTTACCATGAAATTAGTTTTTCTCCATCATTGGCTTAGTTGAATCCTTCTTTTTGATCTATGCTGGGACATTAGAAGTGAAGCCGTGGCTGCACATACTACTTTAGTAGGTTTCTATCAGAATGTGTTCCGCAGTAGACCATACCCATTGAGAGTGGAGGTTATTAGCACAGCCTGGCTGCTGGGTAATGGGCTTCTCCAGCTCTCACCGTGAGTCTTACTTATTCCCACACTCTGTACTTCTGCCACCAGGTAATATTTACATATTTATTAACCAGAGGAAGAGCGGATAAGAGAATTTCAATCTTGAGAAGTGCAGAACAGCAGAAGGCTCTTGAAACTGTCCTCTAGTCCTGCTAGTCATCGGTCAGCCTGATTTAAACTCAAGACTCCAGAGTTTCCACCTAGTTAGCAATTTGCACGTTGTCTCCCTTTTAACTTTACACATTAGAGAATAGAAATAGGGGGTCTTGTTTGTTTTGATGGTTTGTCTGGTTTTTGAGGGGAGTTGTTTTGTTTTTTTTGAGGAGGGTTAAATGAAGCACAGGAAATAAATTAGTCTGGGTAGACAATTTTGGCTTACTAGTATTTCAGTATCCTTGTCCCTTTCATGACTTTTTTTTTTTCTATTTAGTTGCAGATAGTTAATTTTATTCCCTTTGTTACTATTTTATTTTTAAACTGTTACCTAATAATAGCTGTAGGGAAACAGTGTTTATTGTTTTTAATTTACACAGCCTGTATTAAAGAATAACTATACTAAAATCAAGGTGCACTTTATTACTTCTATGACAAAATTAAGGTTACGTTGGAGCAGCTGAACCTTATGCTAGGGAAAATTATTTTTCTAAATCTTCATAGTATTTACTTGCCATTTCATTTGTGGGTATTCTGTGGTACTTCAAGGTGGAATGCTTTTTTCCTTTTTTTTTTGGCTTTTGCTTTTTAAAGAACCATTAAAGGCAGGCAAGCAAGAAGTTGCCCACCTCGGTAAAAGATGTGGTAACTGGATTTCAGAGACTTGAATGCCTTATTGCAGTTTCTGCAAATAGTCTTCTGAAGTAAAACACCACAAATTACTTTCTTTCTAAAGCAAGAGCATACAAGTGTAAGGCTGCCCTAATCTAGGTTTTGTGAGAATAGGAACTGAGAGCATAAAGACAACATGGAAAATTTCTTAGAAGTAGTCTGCAGCAGAAGCAGATCCACACATCTAGCTGCCTAAGCTCTCTTTTTATTATTGCATATGCCTAACATTGCCTCTGTGTGTATGGTCAGTTCATATCCATGAGGGCAGGTTTTCCAGGGCAAGTGTTCTAAGAACAGATGAAGTAACTTTACTTTTTGGTTTTTAATGATATTATACTATATCTGTTGCAGTAGATACATACAGAAATCACCACAGCTCTGAAAACTTGTGTTCTGCTTGTCTACACTTCCATCCACCATTGCAGGCAGATGGACTTAACAACAACAGATGTGTATCAAAATTAGTTTTGTAACAAAGGTTATTTCTTTGAGCATCTCTAAGCAGGAAATTAGTAGTTAATACCTAGATATGAAGTACTGTGCTGTACAAAGAACAGGAAACTGTTCAGAGGATGATACTGACTTGTCTTTTTTTATATCTGTTCTTTGAACAGGAAGGTAAATTGACATAAAAATAGGGTTGTACTCTCAACTTATGAGTGAAAATGCTGTTAGAGACAGATACTAGCCTCAGAGATCTGTTTTTCACCTGAGCTGCAGATGTTTCACTTCAGCAGGATCTACTTACTACCATTGCCTGTGTTAAGATTACAGACATTGCATACAGAAGTTTGCAGCTGGACACCCTCATAGGATGTGCCTGCCCATTGCTCCTATCTTAGGACTCACTTGCTTTTCCTTACCATGAAAGCTGGACCTTGTGCAGCAAACAAGTGTAGTAGTTTTGCCTGGGCCAGGTTTTTTGGTACCAGCGGGCTACAGGAGTGGCTTCTTTAAACAGTTGCCAGAACCTCCTGTGTAGCTCACACAGTTAGGGCTAGTCAATGCTAAACTGGACCCTGTNCTGGACCCTGCACTTGACCCAGGCCAGGCAAATTACTGATGGAGATAATGGCTCTGTGATTAACGTATTTGAGAAGGAGACTTTTTGCGCAGGTGCTAAACAGCAGCAGCAACAGGGAGTGAGAATGTGAAAACATTTCCACAGACACCAAGATCAGTGGAGGAGTAGGGTGCCTAGGCACTGAGAAGGTTCACCTGTGATATATGGTGAGGACCATGGTGAAGCAGGTTGACCCCCTGCGGTTCATGGAGGCCACTGGGAAGCATAGACCCACTTGCAGCCCATGGAGGAGACCATGCTGGAGCGGGTGGATGCCTGAAGGAGGCTGTGACTCTGTAAGAAGTTCATCCTGAAGCATGTTCCTGGCAGGACCTGGAAGTCTGTTGGGAAGGTGCCCACACTAGAGCAGGTTTGCTGGCAGGACTTGTGTCCTTTGAGAGACCCAAGCTGGAGCAGTCAGTACGTGAAGGACTGTTCTCCCAGTGGACTGTTCTCTCATAGTGGGGCAGGGTATAAGAAGCTGCCCCCCTGAGAGGCCCCATGCTGGAGCAGTTTGTGAGGACCTGCAAGACCCATGCTGGAAAAGTTCGTGAGGGACTGTTCACCTGAATTTTTTCTTATGTTTAAATGGAATGTTTTGTGTTCCAGCTTCATCCCATTACCCCTTGTCCTGTTGCTAGATAGAAGTTCCTAAATGTGAGACAAGTAAGTAAACCTAGAACCCCTCCCCCCAGCATTTGGGGCAGGAAAAAACAGGAAGAAATGTAAAACAAAGTTAAAATTTCACAAATAAACCAGTAAACATTCTGGTCAGTCACAGATGGTTTTTTAAATACCTTTTTATTTATTTAGAATGGTATTTAGATTGGTATTTATATAAATTAATGGAATGTAATTTATTTAGATGTTTTATTTATTTTTAGAGGGTCACAGGAGGGAAAACCACCTATTAACACAGCTTGCTGTCCTCTTACTAATGGATGTTGGTACCTATGCATTTTGACTACCTTCTTTGCTGAATCTTCTGGTGTATCAGCTGATGATGTGTATTGCAGGCAGAGAGTCGGCTTAAATTGTTTACAAGAAAAACAAAGCATGTATCAATGCTTGAAATCATTCCTGTGTATGCTTCTTAGCTTTGCTGGATGATGTAAAAATAGTAAGCTGTTAAGTGTATTTTTGAGCCCGTCTGAACAAATTTAACTGGAGAGAAGAAAGAAAAGTGCACCCGGATTGCACCCAGACAGAAGAGAACACACCAGGTAGTAGAGTACTGTGTAATAGCAACGTGTGAGTGATAAATCGGGTGGATAAATTTGTACTGGGGAGCAGGGACTGTAACACTGCTTGAGCTAACACGTATTTGTTATTTGTTTTGAAGGTTTTTTTTCTGCTTAATGTAACTCTAGCTATGCAATCTAAGTGAATACTAATGTGTAAGAAAGATATTTATTCAACTTAATACTAATGTGATATATATGATTAAAAGTCTCAAGTTACTAGGTAATAGATGGCAGGTAAAATTCAGTTCTTGTATGAATGTTGAGGTGACAGAAGAGGAATTATCCTAACTTTATATGCATGGCTGTGAACTCTGAATGTTCTATTTTTATGAATGAAAATAACATTGGAATTATAAAAAGTAATTCAATAAAAGCATTATCTCTGTGCTCAACAGTAGTCAAAGAAACAGAATATTAAGGATGATTATATGGGGAATAAAGAACAAAGCAGGTAGCACTGCAAAAACCTATGACTTGTGTGGTTTTATCCTCTGTCGTGAAAAGGAGTGAATAAAACTGCAGAAGAGACCATGCAGAGTAATAAAGAAAAAAGGTATGGAAGAGCTTCTGCACAAGTAAATGATTCAAATAAGCCAGGATGTATCATCCTTGCAATGAGAGGATTGAGCCATGGAAATAATAAGCACAAATGGAAAAGGCAAATGATTCCTATTCAGGATGTTTGTCTCCCACCAGATCTCAAAGGCAACAAATGAAGCTAACAGATGGCAGGTTCAGAACAAAGGGAGACACATCGTGTGTTGTGTGATCAAGGATATCTTGTGATCCAGACATTTACATGGGTTCAGAAAACAAAGTGAAATTGAGTAAAGTGGAATAAAATTGTGTCACATAACACAGAATAATCTCTGTCAAAGCACACAGGTGCTACGTCTGTGACTAAGGGCAGTGCTGGTCTGTGTACATCTGGGAGCATATCGCTGGAATGTGTCAATGTGTGACCACTGTGTCCTTTTGCTGAAGGTCCTGTGCTAAAAGACTCCTTGGTCTGACTTAGTAAGACTGCTGTTCCATTTCTTTTGCTGTGTATAGGAGGCTGGAGTTAAAAAGAATGGTGCAGTTAGGTTCATTCCGTTGTAACAATCATCTGAGCAGACCTTTACAGTGCACCAGCCCACCAGGGATTCTTGGCCAAAGCCTTGTCATCTCCTGCTTGTCTCCTGTTCATTACCAGAAATGACTCTGAGCATCTTTTTCTTGTCTTCAACACTGCAGTATAAAAGGTCGTACAGTATATTAAACTTGGTTTGCTAGGGTTTTTTTTTGTTGTCCATGTCAGTGCTCTGAAAACACTGTGCAGGCCTACATAACATAGCTACAGAAGTAAGTTAGTGCTAGAGGGTGTGTGTGTAGAGATGAGCTTTCTATCACATAAGCTAACAAAAAGAAGGAAAACTTCAACAAGAATGTGGGAGGGGGAAAAAAAGTCCACTGAGATCTGAAATTAGATGGAAAGTGATTAAAGCATGAGGGAAAAGTGTGATAAAAGATAAGAAATTCAGATGATGTGACCTTTCATGCCTGATGCATCTTCAATGGCCAACACAAAGGGAAGAGAAGGGCTGATTTAAAGGGCAGCACAATCTGCCACATGTCAGAAAAGAAGTTCAAAAACAAGGAGGAGGCTATTTTGAACTGTACATGAAAAAAAAAAGAAGGAACAAATGCAGATGTGGGAGACTCATAAGTGTATGGGCTTTCCTCTTTGTGTAAGGAGTGCAGAGCTGGAAAGCTGTGACATGGGTGTGACAAAGCTGCAAGCAGGCAATTTCACTACAGCACGTGCTTGTACAGAGAGTATTATAGATGCAGTAGTGAAACAGGGACAATTTAATGTCCATGCAATAGATTTTGGAGGCTGAAGGCTTAATTCAGCACCAGAGGTTTTGTTTGGTTCCCAAATAAGACATTAGATTTGCCCATACTGGCTTTGTTGAGAAGCTATGTCTCTCTCCTGTTAAATGATTTACTAACCCCCTCTGATGGATATGCTCCCACTACATGGTTTGCAGAGGAGATGGAGGGCTGTACAGCAGAGTGAAAGCCAAAGTGTTTCCTACAGTCCCTTCTCATTCTCACATACACACACAGAGACAGACAGAAGGTCTCTCTTCTCCTAGGGCCATCATTCTGTGCTGGGAGAAAATCTGCTCTTAAAGGTTGGAACTTCATGCAACAATGGTATCCCTACCATTTCTGTCCCCAGGCTCCTCTGGTTGACCTGCAGGATCCCAATTAGTGCTGATTGGTATTTTTCTGACTGAATGGCAGAGGGGGCCAGTGGTGCAAGGGAAGAAAATGCATATTCACTGCTCCATGGGGATTTGGAGTGGGAACACCAGCTGCATTTTCTTTTCAGTGAACTTTTGTGGGGAAAACAATGAAATGAAAATCCTGTTTCAGTACCCTCACATTTTTTTCCCCTCAACTCATGGCACTTACTTTCTATAGGTAAGCTGCCTCATGTGGCTGGGGTCCATGGCTCAAAATTGAAGGTGGATTTCCAAAGACTCTGACATGGTCCCTTCCTGGGACTATGGGTTCCTGGTTTTTTTCTGCACCCTTAACCTCTGCTCTGCTGCCTAGTTGGGCTGGAAGTAGGCAGGATTCCTGGAGTAATGATATTGACCTGACTGCTAATGGCATTGAGAGATATGGGGGCTAGGGAGGACAATGGTGGACAGCTTTCTTTTCCTGCTAACACTTCTAAAAACATCTTGTTTGAGAGGGAAGGGCTGCTTTACAGCCTTCTGTAATCTGCCATCAATCCTTTGTTATCCCTTCAGGCTTTACATTAATTAACAGATTTTCAGTCTTAAGTAGCTAGCTCCAAAGCCTCCTGTGTCATCCCTAAACATCCCTAGCATTCATATGAGCTATTGTCCTTTTTCCTACAACTCTGAAATTTATTATTGTGATACTAAAGAATTTTTATCTGTTTAGGTCATTCTGTTGCTTTTAAAAAAAAAGCTTATATTTGAGTACTTCAACACAGCATTACTCTTTCCTGCATTCATTCTTTCTAAACCTTTTTCATCTTTGGGGTGTTCGCTGAAAAGATCAGATTTTCCATCTCCTTTTCGCTCAGAGAACAGTGCACAGGCCAGCAAAATGCCAGTGGGGAGTTGGAAACAAGAATTAGATCCTGAACATTTCTGAGAATATGAGTCCATCCGATAAAGCCAGTTAGGATCTAAGCAAAAATGTTTGAAATACCACATGCTTCTGTTTTTCTTATTCTCATACCGAACAAAGCTAATAGGTTCAACTGGGACAGTAAATGGCCCTACCAATTCCCTGACTTTCAGCAGTATCAGTGGAGGGAATCAGGAATGGCTGTGTTGGAGCAAGCCAGTAACATCTTTCTTCCAATATCCTACATCTAGTGGTGCTGTACAATAAGCTTCTGTCATGGGTTCTTCGGTGAAGTACTGTAGGATTTTATGTTCTTTTTATCTTATCTTTTGTAATTGTGTATTCCTGTCATTTTATGTGAGTATTTAATCTCATTTCAAATCCCTCTAAGCTTTTTTGATAAAGGACACATGCATGTCAGTCTCTTTTCCATGCGTGTTTACATGGAACAACTTCTGTGGCTAATTATGAATGGTTTAGAAAGAAAATAAGAACTTTATTAATTTTTTT
>WBNH01012786.1:4329-14938 GCA_013401255.1 Urocolius indicus | reverse complement strand
GGTGGGTGTCAGGAGCTTGGGGCAGCACTTTTCTCTGTTGTCTCCAGTGGCAGGACAAGGGGTGATGGGATGAAGCTGCAACTCAAACAGTTGCATTGAAACATGAGGAGAAAGTGTTGGAGTGTTTGAGTGAGGGAGCCCTGGCCCAGGCTGCCCAGGGAGGGTGTGGAGGCTCCTTCCTTGGAGGGCTTCAAACCCCCCTGGACACGTTCCTGTGTGACCTGATCTGGGTGGGAGCTGCTTTGGCAGGAGGTTGGGCTGGATGAGCTCTGAAGGTCCCTTCCAACACCCCCCATGCTGCGATTGTGTGATTCTATGATATTGGCTCTTCACTGGAAAGTATCTGCCTCTTTCTCAGCTGTTACTTTTGCCCTCCCAAAGCAACAGTAAAGCTAATGAGTTGTCATGAATGTCACAGCCTCCACTGCAGTAATCCAGGCAGCTCATTTTCATCTCCCTGACCATGTCAGGATTTAGATTAGCACCAAGCAGCTGAAACAAAAGTGCTGTCTGTGCTGTTGGTTCCTTTGCTCCCTTGAGACAGACTTCACAGAACATAATGCAGATGACAATGTACATGATGGAGGCTCCTCTGAAATGCACAGGATTTGTTCAACAGCAGCTGTTATGTTTCCCTTCCATCTAATGGAATTGCTGCAGTTAAGTTCAGCCTGTAAGAGTGACAAGCTTGCATGTTCATCCACTCTCTTGTCAGCATCTTCAGCTTTTTACCTCTGAGAAGGAGCCACGTCCCCTTCCACTGAGCCAACAGCAACAGCTGATGCTGCAGAGAACCTCAATGCTGGGCATGAAGTAAGAGAACACAGGCTGTGTCCCAGAAACGCAGGCACTGGCACTCTGTAGCATCCAGTTCATTTTGACTCCAAACATCTCTGGCTTTGGAATTCTTTATTTGGTTTGAAGTTTGCTGAACACACATCCTATGTCAAAGTTCTGCCAGGTCCCTTCCCAAGCTTCCCTCCCACCTCTCACCTGCCTGGGTGGAAAACCACTAATCCAGAACACTTCTAGATAATAAGATCAGGGGCAACTGAAGCTAATAAAGGATGGCAGAAATTGGCAGCATCAAACAGAACTGCAGGGACACACTTTTCCCTCTAATACTCCTGTTCTAGGCTCCTGCAACACATGTGAAGTAATAAGCCCTCTCTCAAAATACAGGGGAGGAATCTGTTCCCTAGGTGTCCCCCCTTATCAGGTGCTGCCCAACCCTGCTGCTGAGCTAAGATTCCACTGCCTTGTGCAGTACCTGGGGAGATGCCCCTGCTTTCCATCAAGCTGAGGCAGGTAAAGCCCTTATCCTGCAGGAGTGCTCTTTGTTGCATGCAGCAAGAGAAGAGGCACAGCTTGTATCTTCATTGTAAAACGACGCAGGGCCACCCTTCAGCCAGGAGAAGGTCTTGTGTAGAGGTTTATGTCTCTTTTCTGAAGGGTGTGTGTTTCCTCCTTCACTCTAAAGCAGCCAGTTCCTCCAGGAGCTGCTCTTTCTCCTGTTGCAGCTCCTGCACACGCTGTTTGTTCTGCTCTAGTCTGTCCTCCAGCCACTGAAGGAGTGGCCCACTGATGGCAGACATCTGGCTGCAGAGGTTCTTTGTGAACACTGGAAAGAGCAAGAACATACCATGCAGGTGTGACCACACAGCAAACTCGGTGTGCTGCAACAACCCCAAAGCCAAAGAAACTCTCCAACATCCCAGCCAAGGCACCCAGACATCCCCACGAGAAAACCACGATCGGCTGCTTCCTCACCAGGGAAACAAGCTGTTCCAGCCTGACCTTTGGACACCCAGGGGGGAAATGACAGACCTACCACAGAAACCTGCACAGGGGCCTCTCATTGATGCTCATCAGCTTCTAAACTCGAAGCAAAGAATGCCTCATTTATTGAGCAGCTGAGGATGAGCAGCAACGTGGCCTCATGGGCAAGAAGCCAACGGCAGCCTGGGGGCAGCCAGCAGAGTGTGGGCAGCAGGGCCAGGGAGCTTCTGCTCCCCCTCTGCTCTGCCACAGCTGCTGGGGCCTCAGCTGGAGTCCTGTGGCCAGTGCTGGGCTCCCCAGCTGCAGAGGGACAGGGAACTGCTGCAGAGAGGCCAGTGCAGGGCCACCAAGATGCTCAGGGCACTGCAGCATCTTCCTGCTGAGGAAAGGCTGCAGGCCCTGGGGCTGTTCAGTCTGGAGAAGAGGAGACTGAGGGGGAGCTCATGAACAGCTCCAAATCTCTCACTGGTGGGTGTCAGGAGCTTGGGGCAGCACTTTTCTCTGTTGTCTCCAGTGGCAGGACAAGGGGTGATGGGATGAAGCTGCAACACAAACAGTTCCATTGAAACATGAGGAGAAAGTGTTTGAGTGTTTGAGTGAGGGAGCCCTGGCCCAGGCTGCCCAGGGAGGGTGTGGAGGCTCCTTCCTTGGAGGGCTTCAAACCCCCCTGGACATGTTCCTGTGTGACCTGATCTAGGTGGGAGCTGCTTCAGCAGGGGATTGGACTGGATGAGCTCTAAAGATCCCTTCCAACCCCCAACATTCTGTGACTCTGATTCTGTGACGATGGGGTGTTTCTCTTGGAACAGAAGCAGGATTAGCATTCATCCTGTCTCGCTGGCAGAAGCAAGGATGTCACAAGCATGTAACAAAGAGGAAGTGCCAGGAGTAGTGAGCATGGGTATGGATTAGCCACACACTGCTTTAGAAGTCAACAAATCCAAAATCCCTTTGTTGTTCTAACTGCAGAAAACCCCCAAACCAAACCATGAAAACCCAAATAAACACAAAGTCTACTGGAATTTCCTCTGAGTGTGCAAAGGCAGCATACAACAGCATTCAGAAACCCCAGGATCGGGTTATTTTACAACCCTTGATGCTTTTGTAAGTGTTTAGTTACAATTCTGCTCCTCCAATAGACTTTATGTTACAAGACAACAGCCTCAGGGAATTCTCTGTGTGTGAATTCTGTGTGTGCTTTTTATGGCAAAGGGTGGACTGGTACATTTTGGGCCAGAACCAGAGTCTCAAGGGCTGGGAGGGAGCTGGAAAGCTCATCCAGTGCAACCCCCCTGCCAGAGCAGCAGCACCTAGAGCAGGGCACACAGGAACTCATCCAGCTGGGGTGGGATGTCTGCAGAGAAGGAGCCTCCACAGCCCATCTGGGCAGCCCCTGCCAGGGCTCCCTCACCTCAACAGGGAACAACTTTGGCCTTGTGTTGCTTTGGAACCTCTTCTGCTGCAGCTTGTGCCTGTTGCCCCTTGTCCTGTCACTGGCCATCCCTGAGCACAGCTTGGCTCCAGCCTCCTCACACCCACCCTTGATGCATTTGAAACCACTCATGAGCTCAGCCCTCAGGCTCCTCTTCTCCATCCAAACTGTCCCTCAAAGTTAAGAGCCAAACCAACCCTTGCTCTACTGCTTTGACTCTGGGAGCAGCACCCTGGATTCTCATGTGCACAGAAGGAATCCTTACCTGAGCCATTATGAATCTTGGTTACAGAGTCCAGATGGGTGAGGCTAAGAGAATGAACAGAATGCAGGTCAGTGGCAAGGTAACACTGAATTGTGTATCAGGCAAACCACACTATAGAAGCAGCTACAGAAGTCACTGACACCATAGGTGCATCTAAACCTCTTGATTGGTTGAAGCCCTGCACATTCACAAGGTTAGAAAAGAACTTCCAGCACAGAGACATCAGTGTTGAGTACCAGAGGCAGAAAACAAGCAAGTCTCTTCTTCTTAACACTCTCCCCCTGGTTAAACACTAATGAGTGTCACACACACAGCCACATCACCCAAATGCCAGCTTTAGCTCCCACCCACTCTGTGATTTGCTGCCACGAAGCAGCAGTCACACTCAGCTCTTCAACTGCAACTCCTTTGTGAAGCTATCCAAGCAGTTCCCCTACCAAGGTACAGCAGCTGCTGATGCTTCTGATGTTCTATATCCCTGCTAAGGGTTTGGCATTTGAAGTACAGGAACAGTGGAATCATGTTGAGATACTGAGAGAGGTGCAACCCTTGGTGGTGTTACCTGTGAATTCTCCTGTAGGCATCTTGCTCCTCTTGGCAGAGGATCTTGGGCAGCTCTACAGCTGATTCCAGACACACTTTCCCGATGGTTTCGTGGGGCACAACATGAATAGGAATTTCAATCCTTTCATATCTGAAAGACACAATGAGTTTCAAACCAGCAAAGACCCACCACAAGCCTACAACAGCCTGGCCAAGGCCTGCCAATGCTGCAGGTTTCCTCTGAGGAACATGTGCCTGAGCCCACAGGCAAATGGCAGCCTGTTGTAGCCACACACTTGTCTTAAATCCAAAGGATAACGTGATAAAGCCACGAGCTGGCCAGCTCTGCCCACATGATGCACAGTGTGTGATGAGGGACTCTGCACCATGCAAGCTTGAAGCCTTGACCTTTAGAGCTGAAACCCAAAGGACAGGCCTTCTACACAAAGGATCGCAGCCCAAATTCATGGATGGACCACAGTGTCCTGCAACAAATATTCAGCTGTGAAATCAATCAGCCTGCATCCTTGTTTTCCCTTCAAGCAGCCTGCATTAGCAGAAGTTAGGAGGCCTCCTTCAGGCATCTCTACACAGTGTTGGCTCCTCATGATGAGCCTAGAAGGCACTTACTTGAGACAGCTCAGAAAGCAGAGACAAGATGAAATACAATCTGACATTGGACATAGTTATTCTCCTGCTGTACTCACTCTGAGCTCTTCTGGGCCTGAATGGACTGGAAACAGGTGTAGAGAATCCTGCCTGTCTAAGAGAGACAGCAGAGAGTCAGGTGTCAAGAGCACATCATCATTCTGTCAGGAAGCAGAAAACGCTTCCAAACAGCATTTTACAGACTGCAAAGGTCCCTGTTTCTCACTTGCACTGGTGTGCTGGAGCTGCTGACGAGCAGACACTGACACACTCATCTTAGCTCACAGTCTAGTAACGTTTCCTAAAGAGGTCACAGGTGGAGAGGTGCAATAAGCTGTTTCTGATGGCCTCAAGAGCTGAAGGGCACTCACAAATCTCAGTGCATTCAGATGTTGCAGCCATCTACCCACAGTCCCTGACCCTTGAGCCAGCCCAGCTCTGCTGCCTGGAGACTCAGGCTGTGCAGCAGCACCAGGGAATTCACAGCTTGTTCTTTTGTCACTGGGACTAGGATACAAACATCCCCACTACAGACATGCCCTGACAGCATCCAAGGGCTTCAGCTTTGCCTTGGGGTTGATGATTCACATAAACACTGGGAGGGTTTATTGCCTTTTGAATTGGATGGGCTGCTGTTGTTTAGGCTTCACCAGCAACTAAACACCAGCCACTCTGCTCTCTGTTCTCTCTCCACATCCAGTGGGATGGGGAGGAGAAGCAGAAGACAAAGGTAAAAACTTGTGGGCTGAGATAGTAGAGTTGAAGGGGACAACACAAGGAGAGGTTTCTCCCTCTCCTCATTTTTCCTGTGAAATGCCAAGTGAACCCAGGACATCACCCACCAGCAACCTGGCAGCAAGGTGCCCTCGTGGGCAAGAGGCCAATGGCATCCTGGAGTGGGTTAGCAGGGCTGTGGGCAGGAGGTCAGAGAGGTTCTGCTCCCCCTCTGCTCTGCCCTGCTGAGACCACACCTGGAATAGTGTGTCCAGCTCTGGGCCCCTCAGTTGCAGAAGGACAGGGAGCTGCTGGAGAGAGCTCAGCACAGGGCCACAGAGATGAGGGAGTGGAGCATCTGCCTTGTGCTGAAAGGCTGAGGGAGCTGGGGCTTTCTCTGAAGGGAGACCTTCTCAATCTACAATCACTTGAAAGGAAGCTGCAGCCAGCTGGGGTTGGTCTGTTTCCCTCAGCAACAGAACAAGAGGAAACAGCCTCAAGCTGCCCCAGGGGAGGTTCAAGCTGGGTGTGAGGAAGGATTTTTTGGCTGCCAGGGCTGTCAGGCACTGGAACAGCTGCCCAGGGAGCTGCTGCAGTCACCGGCCCTGGAGGGGTTTCAGAGCCGGGTGGGTGTTGCACTGAGGGCAATGGGCTGGTGGGTGCTGGGGCTGGGACAGAGCCTGCACTCCATGGGCTGAAAGGTCCCTCCCAGCCCAAACCATCCTGTGCTTGTGTGAGTCTATGAATATCCCCTTGGCTATTTCAGCTCAGCTGTCCTGGCTCTGCCCTCTCCACAGCTTCTTGTGAAAACAAACCCTACTCCAGCCAGACCCAGGACACTACCTTTGTGTTCTTGTCCTCAATGAAGCAGGAGAAGATGAGTCCCACAAAGCCTTGGTCCATCATCTGGTACATGGCCTGTGTGCGGACATCTGCAGCCAAAGCAAGAGAATGAGAACTGCCCAGGTCACCTGAAGGAGCTGATAAAGCTTTGCTGCCTTTTGAACCTGCCAGCAGATGTCACCAGGCTTTATTTTAGTTGCTCCAGGTGGTTCAAAACACAAATGGATCCAATTTAAACACAAGGAGAAACCTCTTTACTTGGGGGTAAGGGAGCCCTGGCTCAGGCTGCCCAGGGAGGGTGTGGAGGCTCCTGCTCTGAAGGTTTCTAACCCCACCTGGACACGTTCCTGTGCCCTCTGAGCCAGGGGAAGCTGCCTGAGCAGGGGATGGATCTGCTCTGCAGGGCCCTTCCAGCCCCCACCATTGTGGGATTATATGTGAAATGAAATTAAACAGCAAATGTTAAAAACACAAGGTGAGTGAACAAAGCAAGGAATGATTTTAGCATCACCCTGGTGCTGCTGAGCACTCTGTGGCCAAAACACCCACCACGTGTCAGACCCCACTCACTGCTGGCAAAAACACTTTCAGTTTTGCACTGACACTCACAGAGGTCAAAAAGCATCACAGGAAACCTACACTTCCTACATTTTTGAGTGGTTTTTTTTGCTATTCCCACACTCTAGGTCTAGTTTTCCTGTCTGGAAGAAAAGTAGTTTGAGCAGGGACTGATCTGTGCCTCCTGAGTCACAAAGTTTGAGCCCAGGGAGCACAGAGACAGGAACAGGGCTGCTCAGCGTGGAGGAGACTGAGGGGGCAGCTCATGAACAGCTCCAAATCTCTCACGGGTGGGTGTCAGGAGCTTGGGGCAGCACTTTTCTCTGTTGTCTCCAGCGACAGGACATGGGATGATGGGATGAAGCTGCAACACAAACAGTTCCATTGAAACATGAGGAGAAAGTGTTGGGAGTGTTTGAGTGAGGGAGCCCTGGCCCAGGCTGCCCAGGGAGAGTGTGGAGGCTCCTTCCTTGGAGGGCTTCAAACCCCCCTGGACACGTGTCTGTGTGACCTGATCTAGGTGGGAGCTGCTTTGGCAGAGGGGTTGGGCTGGATGAGCTCTGAAGGTCCCTCCCAAACACCCCCATTCAGTGAGAATTCAGAGGTCCCTGGGCCCAGCCCAAGCTGCTGCCCCACCACAGCACATTTGCCAAACCAAATGTTTCTGGGAAAAGTGGTAAATTGATAAACACAAAGTGAAGCTCTTGAGTTTTCATCCAGCTGCCAGAGCCAGGCTGTTCTTACCTACATGTGATGGCCACACAGTGATGTGAGGGTGAGAGTGATACCAGCCCACAACCCTCATGGGCCGTCCCGTCATCTCAGCCAACCTGTGTGTGAGTCAAGGAGCTTCTGAGACCCAGGAGCTGATCCCTGCCCTGCCCTCAGCTTTGCTGAGGATGCACCTCCAATACTGTTCCCAGTGCTGAGTTTCTCCCTACAAGAAGGACATGGAGGTGCTGGAGAGGATCCTGGGGTGGGATGACAAACTGGGAAAGGGATTTGGAGCACATCTCAGCTGAGGAAGGGCTGAGGGATCTGGGGCTGTTGAGTCTGGAGAAAAGGAGGCTCAAGGGAGACCTTCTCACTCCACAACTACCTGACAGGAAGCTGCAGCAAGCTGGGGTCGGTCTGTTCTCCCCAGTAACCAGCAACAGAACAAGAGGAAACAGCCTCAAGTTGCCCCAGGGGAGGTTCAGGCTGGGTGTGAGGAGGAATTTCTTGGCTGCCAGGGCTGTCAGGCACTGGAACAGCTGCCCAGGGAGCTGCTGCAGTCACTGGCCCTGGAGGGGTTTCAGAGCCGGGTGGTTGTTGCACTGAGGGCAATGGGCTGGTGGGTGCTGGGGCTGGGACAGAGGCTGCACTGCATGGGCTGAAAGGTCCCTTCCAGCTGAAATAATTCTGTGATTCTATGGGCTTTTGTACAAGGATAACCAGCAGCTTTCAAAGAGCTTCTGATCAGCCAGCAGAACTGCAGATCCCTTTCCAGGGGTGATGAGACCCGTGGCTGGAAGCTGATGAAGCCTCTTCTCCAGCCTCAGCAGGATGCCACTGCTGCAGCAGCCAATTAGCCATCGTTTGCACGTGGCAGCAGCCTGTGCAGCTCAGCATCCCTCAGGCTGGGGAGGGGAAAAGCCTCCAATGCACCCTGCGTGGAAACAGAGACCTGTCAAGCTTTCACCTTCTACCAGCTCTCCCTGCTGAACTGCTGCCCTTCCCCAAAAGCATCCTTCAAGTTTTACCTGTGACCAACCAAAAAGCAGCCACGAAGCCCCAGTTGTGGCACTGGAACTGCTGGAACCAACACAGTCCCCCAGAGCAAGCAGCTGGGGGAGGGAAGCAGCACATAGCTCCAAGCCAAACGGAACAGATCCACCCCACAGCACGTAAAAAGCAGCCTGAGGTGAAGCCCTTCCCTGGTGAGCCTGCTGCTGTGTCAGGAAGGATATCTCTGCCTCAGTGGAAGCAGCTGAGAGCTGCTCAGGTGAGATCTCCACCCGGTCCTTCCTCTTGTCAGAGCGGCGCAGGATGATGACGGAGTGGATGTGAACAATGCGGCTGGTGTCCACCTGGGGAAGGGAACAGCCGTCACACAACCACCCACACACAGCCTCCAGCAGGGAAAAAGAGGGGCTGAGGCACCTCCAGCAGGAAAAAAGGCACCCCTAGGAGCACAGACAGCACGTGGGAACTCTCAGCTTTGACTGATGTGGCTGCAGGAACTACAGGGCACCACCAGCCAGGAATGGAGAGAGGCCTGAGCTGCAGGGAGGTGGCTCTGTCAGGGGCCCATCCTCACCCAGACTCGTACAATGCTCCCTCTGCCACACTGAGTCAGCCCCACTCACTCTGCAGAGCTGCTCAGGCACCAGCACAGGCTTGGGGTGAGCTGCTGGAGAGCAGCTCCAGGAGACAGACCTGGCAGTGCTGGGGGACAATAAACTGACCATGAGCAGCAACGTGGCCTCGTGGGCAAGAAGCCAATGGCAGCCTGGGGGCAGCCAGCAGAGTGTGGGCAGCAGGGCCAGGGAGCTTCTGCTCCCCCTCTGCTCTGCCACAGCTGCTGAGGCCTCAGCTGGAGTCCTGTGGCCAGTGCTGGGCTCCCCAGCTGCAGAGGGACAGGGAACTGCTGCAGAGAGGCCAGTGCAGGGCCACCAAGATGCTCAGGGCACTGCAGCATCTTCCTGCTGAGGAAAGGCTGCGGGCCCTGGGGCTGTTCAGTCTGGAGAAGAGGAGACTGAGGGGGAGCTCATGAACAGCTCCAAATCTCTCACTGGTGGGTGTCAGGAGCTTGGGGCAGCACTTTTCTCTGTTGTCTCCAGTGGCAGGACAAGGGGTGATGGGATGAAGCTGCAACACAAACAGTTCCATTGAAACATGAGGAGAAAGTGCTGGAGTGTTTGAGTGAGGGAGCCCTGGCCCAGGCTGCCCAGGGAGGGTGTGGAGGCTCCTTCCTTGGAGGGCTTCAAACCCCCCTGGGCACGTTCCCGTGTGAGCTGAGCTGTGCTGTGCTGGGCGGCAGCTGCTGTGGCGGGCGCTGGCTCTGGCTGCTCTCAGCCCGCTCAGCTGCTGCCGCCGCCGTGTCCCCCCGCCGCTCCCCCTCGCCCCGTGGCGCCGGCGGTACCTGGCCGATGCAGAGCCCCATCACCTCCTCCTTCTCGGTGCTCAGCGCGTGGTTCAGACACACGAGGAACGCGTCGGCCTCCAGGTGCACGGCGCGCACCGCCATGGCGGCTCCTTCCCTCCGCCCCGCCCCGCCCGGCGCTCAGCCAATCCCCGCCCGCCCCCGCGCCGTGCAGCGCGGCGGAAGCGCCGGGTCGCGCACTGCGGCGGCAGCAGCTCCGTTCCGTGCCCATCCCGTTCCGTCCCCGTTCCCGTCGCGGTTCCCGGGGCGGTGCGGGGCGGAGCGGGGCTGCGTTCTCGCCGGCCATTGGGGCTCGCGAGCAGGCGGCGGTGGGGCGGGGGTTGCGGCGGTGAGGCGGCGGGGTCAGAGGGCAGGGCGGGGGGAAGGCTTTGCGCGGCGCACGCGGCGGCCGGCAGCGGGCTGCAGGTAGGTCACGGGCGGCCGCTCCCGGGCCCGGCCCCGCCGCAGCCTCCCGCAGCCCCCCCGGCACGGCACAGGCCCTGCCCGGCTCGGGGGGGAGGCGGCGGCTGTGGAGACGTGCTGCGCCTTCTTCCCCGGCCGCGGCGGACGGGCCCCCCCGCTCCCCCTCCTCTTCTTCCTCCCCTCACTCTCCTCTTCCTCCTCTCCCTCTTCTTCTTCCTCCTCCTCTCCCCCTTCCTCCTCTTCCTCCTCTACCCCTTCTTCTTCTTCCTCCTCCTCCTCT
>WBNH01012785.1:0-67640 GCA_013401255.1 Urocolius indicus | reverse complement strand
ATCTGTTTAAAAACTGTGATGATGATCAGAACTCTTTCTTCAGTCATTGTGTTGAGTCTGAGTGTTTTTCCCCACTGTTTTGATTTTTTCGTTTTTTTTTTTCCCATTGGGGCTTTCCAGATTTTCCATCTTTAGCAATTGATACAGTGATATTTTAAACACCATTTTCCAGTAAAGTGTAATGTATTTTGTCTGTAAGGAGGATTTTCACATCATTTCAGATATATGTTTCTGTTACAGCTTCCTTCATGTCTGGTACTTGAAATACTGGTGAATCTATAATGCCATTCAAAATCTTGAAAAATGGGGGATTATTTTAAAAACTTTGAAGAAATTTAGCCTGTGTTGGTGCCACGTTGATGATGGAATCATTAATGTTAATTTTATTTTTGTAGGAGAAAAATTGCAGTGGTTTCAAAGTCATCTTGATCCCAGCAAAATTGAGTACACAAAGCAGGAGGCCGGCGAACTAATTGAAAAGTAAGACTGGTGTTACAAACAGGATTAAAAAGCTCGATCTGTATTTTAAAATAATGTTCTTGTTTGAGATCTGTAGAGTGATGATGGCTCAGGACTTTTTATATGTTATTATTAATAATACCAAGCAGTTGATTTTGTTGCAACTGAGGTTAATTATATATTGAAAAATTTATATATTCACACCAAAATTACTCAAGTCAGTCCTGAGGTGATGTTTGCTGTTTTTTTATTAGTTAAATATATGTCTGCTTTTGTGGTGTATGGAAGACTAAATGATTTAGTACTAATTGCATGAATTTTCCAGTTGACTCAGTGACACTTAAATGCACAGATTTCATTCTGCTTACTCCATTATTCTTTAATTTTCTTTATGGAGGAGATTAAACAGTACTCGGGTATGTCCATTTTTTTGGGCAGGACATATCAAAATTTAATCAAAAGAAGAAATTTAGTTATTTCTGTGCTGGTGGATATATGTGCCCAGATATATGTACTCTTTTTCACCTGCTAGCTAAATAACGTCATTTATATGTATTTGTACACAGATGCACTATATCAGTTTCCTCTTGGAAGCTCTGACACTTCTTACGCTGTTCATGAAACCTCTTAAAATACTAATCAACCCTAGTGATAGTACAAAGGGAATAAAAGCTTGCATTTCAGATTTGGCTTGGATGTTTGTGAGCTGATGTGGAACACGTGCCAAAGAACAACTTTACTTTAAAAACTATTATTGAGATGACGTCTTTCAGCAAATTAAAGTTATGAATACGTAGACATAACATTGATTTTTCCTTAGCAAATGAATTACAAATAATGTGAGAGTTTTGTTTAATGCCAACATAGTTTTTAAAAAAAGGCAAATTAAAAATGGCCAAGCCTTCTGAAAGCCACAGGTTACTCAAATGGAGCTTCTACTTTGAGAAGTAAAGTAATAGTTCAAATCTAAGAAACATATCTGACTAATCTGGAAGGTAAATACAATTAGTAAAATAACTTCTTAGATTATGAAAGTAATTCTGTTTTGCAAAAGCTTTGCATGGCTGCATCTAGCATAGATGCCTTTTATCTCTTTCAGTTATATGTGTCGATTCGATGCTGAATTGGAGCAGATTGAATTACAAAACAGTATTAAAGGTAGACAAGGAAGGCAGCATGGTTCACGGGAAGCCGTCATCAAGCAGACCATAGAACGTGAAAGACAACTTTATGAAGGCTATGGAATGGGTAAGTAAAAGCAGTAGAAATAATTCTGTGGTCACATCTTCCCTTGTTCACAAGGCTAGAATCTAAGTGAAATTATTTTTCTCTTTAAAGAAATTCTCTAGCTGCTAGGTGTTTGGGAAGAGGGTTAGGGTGAAGAAAAGGAGGAAAAAAATGGTGAACTGACTCATGTTTTTGCTTTACTACTTTGCCTTCATAAGTCTTTGCTAGTGCTGCCTCTTCAGTGCAGGCCTACATAACATTTTTGAAACTAAAATGAAATTTAATGCACTTGACTCAAATACAAATTCTGTTCAGCAGCTTGCTTGGGCTTGCATTATGTACAAAGCATTTTTTATTTAAAAAGTGTATTTCAGTGGGTGTGCATGTTTTAACATTCATTAGCTTGAAGACTATTTTTTCATGTGGAGACAAATCAGCATCACTTTCTCAACAAATCAATGATATTTTTTTTTTAGGTAGGTTTCATTTTCTGGACTTCTGCCAATGAAGTCTTTATACACAGTTTCCTTCAACATTCTTTTGATAATATACAAACTTACTGTTAAGGATAAACCTTACTTGCCCCTTTCCCCTGAGGTGGACCAATAGCGTGAGGAACTTCAGCAAGTCTCTTATCATGAGAGAGGGCTTTAGGGTTCATGAACTTGAAAAGAACCAAAGCCTCCAAGCTCATGTGCCTAAAATATTTTCAAAAAGAGACCTTTCACTCTACTAAAGTTGAGATGTGTTTCATGGGAGGGAATAATTGCAGCAGAAAGTGTGGTACTGATCTACTTCCAAAATTTGAATATATCTGGAGCTTTCCTATGAAAATTTAGATATTCCAGGAAGATATCTTCGGCTATTGTGACATATCTACAGGCTGTATTCTGCAGGCATAAATGACAGCCCACAAATAGAAAATAACATTTCTTCCTCTTCACTCCTCTGCCTGACTAGTCTTTCATTCTTTGACTTACTGGAGATAGTGGTGAAGGGAGTTTAAGTGCTCTGTGTGTATGTGAAGGTCTGAGCACTTAATAATAAAAATCTCCCCATATTAAAAAGGTTCAAAATTAACAGTCTTATGGATAAGAGCTAAGGCGAAAGCACTTTGAGTTTTTAAACATTCACCTTGGCCATTGTTGCAAGTTTCAGTAAAGTCATAACCGTACTGCCTTTTTTGTTACCATTTGTCTTCCTTTGGGATAGCCATCTATGCCAGCAGGTCATCAAATGAAATCTGAGTAGCAATCATGTAACATAACATAAAAGAATAATACAAACATTTGTGCTGAAAATTTCCTCTTAAGATGCATAGTCTTGAGGAAGAAATTTCCTCTTAAGATGCATAGTCTTGAGGAAGAAATGTTTAAACTCTTTATGAAAAGTGTTTTCTGGTTTTGGAGGTAGTACAGAAATGCAAGCTACATGTGAGAGAAAGAAATAAAAGACTAAAAATTTGATGGCTGGAACTAGGCTGAAGGGAAGCAGCAGTAATCTGGTGAAATAAGGGAGAAAGGCAAAGGGATAATTAAAGTGCAGAAAGCAAAGAGTTAGTTTCAGGAGAATCAAGTACAAAATAGTAGTGAAATGTGTGTATTTTCCCATTAATGAATAAGCACGTTGGAGCTGAGTGATGAACTTAGATTTAATGCTGAAGTATTTTTCAGGTGCAGTCAGTCTTCACAGTGAAAACAGATCATGGAAGATATGAAAAATCTTCATTTTTCTGTGGTTAGGATAGAAAGCACAGCAGGGTTTGGATTGTGTGTCATATTCCCCTTTTCCTCACTTCATATTGCACCAGTAAAGAAAATGAATGAGTTTAAAATTTTGCCACTGTTACTTAATACTTCCACATCCTGCAGTGCCAGAGGAATTCAGGAATATCTGTATGACTTCATGAGCTATCTTTGATTACTTACCAAGGGAGAAGAAAAGTCACAGGGAAATAGATACTATGACAGTCATCAAATAGCTCAATTATAGAAAAATCTTCTTTTTATTTTGCTTTTAAATTTCAGTTATTCCTTTTTTCCTTACTGCTTTGTGAAAAGCTGACAGAAGAAAGCAACAGGACTAGATGGAAAGATGTCAAATGCACAAGCACAACATAAAACTGAAGAATCCAGAGATATTGTAAGCAAAATTTGAGGTTATTATGGTATTAATAAGTAAAGCATTCAGAGAGCATGTTGCAACTTCACATATTAAATATACTCTCAAATCATTCATTATTTGTTATCACAGCTGCTGCAGGTTTTGCTCTCTGTCTAGAACAGCATTCATTCAGAGAAAATAGTTGCTGCTAAATACTGTAATTAGAGCTTTGGGATAAATGGAAATCAGCTGGAAGCTGTGCTTTAATGCACTGGCTCATTATTATCCCTGGAAGCTGTAGTGAGTGGAGCTTTTGTAATTGACTTAGTATTTGTTGAGGTTTTTTTCCTTCCTATTCTTGAACTCATTTATTTCTTGTATGCATGTTCATTTGCTACAAAAAGACTACATGATATGACTTGTTCACATTTAGGAAAGTCTCCTAAAATGTGATGATTTATATATATCAGCTATATGTAAATGAAAAATTAATTCTTCTTTACCAGCTGTTTGCAAAAATGGTAAGTATCCAAAAGCACAGTAAATTTTAGTCTCTCTTTTTAAAAAGCAGTATCTATACAAGGAACATTCGGTGTGTCTGTGAGCCACTCACTCATGGGATGGAGTAAAGAGTTAGAAGAGTTAAAAGTGAGAAAACTCGTGGGTTGAGGTAAAGACAGTGGAATAGGTAGAGCAAAAGCTGTGCACACAAGCAAAGCAAAACAATGAATTCATTCACCACTTCCCATGGGCAGGCAGGTGTTCAGCCATCTCGAGAAGAGCTGGGCTCTGTCATACCTAACAGTTACACTTGGGAAGACAAACACTGTCGCTCCAAATGTTGCTCCCTTCTTCCCCTAGCTTTATATGCTGAGCACAATGTCAATAGTCTGGAATGTCCTTTTGGTCAGCTGAGGTCAGCTGTCCTGGCTGTGTCCCCTCCCAACTTCTCATGCACCTCAAACCCAGTTGTTGGTGAGCTGGTGGGAGAAGCAGAAAAGGCCTTGACTCTGTGTAAGCCCTGCTCAGCAGCAACGAAAACAACCCTGAGCTATCCACAGGCTTCCAGCACAAATCCAAAACAGAACTCCATGGCAGCTGAAGGAAACTAACTATCCCAGCCAAAACCATCACATGTGTTTATAGCAAAGCTATAGGAAGGGAATCCTAGATATTTACAGGGTATACCCTTGGAACTCAGAGTTAGTGTGCTTTCAGGTGAAAATCATCATCATTGTTTCCTGTGAACATCATACATTTTGATAATTTGCATCTAATTACATTGTATGTTCTCTCAGAAACATGATGTTAATCTTGGGGAAAGATGGCTTTAAAGCTAAATGCACCAGTTTTATTAGTTAATTCTTGAAAGTTCAGGTTATAAGGAAATTTATTTAATTCAAGTGGAAGTTGTATCATTTCCATGTGTGTGCTAGTGTAACTGCTGTACTGTTTGTTAGCTGTAATGATCATAATCTTGTGACTGAACAGTTGTTTTTCTAAAGAGCATCTACAGTCCTAACATCCTTTTCCTTTTTTAACTTCAAACTGCAGTATCATTCTTTGACTTAATTTGAGTGTTTCTCTGACAGTTCTAGTGATGCCTGTATTCTGCGCAGACTACTAACATTTCAGTCCTTGAGAGATTTAGGTAAATCTCTTGTGCAAGTCTGCTTTGGGAGACAGAAATGGTTACTGCTAAGAAGAACTATAATGATTTTACTGACACCATACTTCTGGAAGGAAATAAAACATCTCACCAGGCTGTCACAGTGCCCTTGGTTGAAAAATAGCACTGTGGGTTCCCACTGTAGAAAGGTACTCTTAACACCAGGAATGACTCCTTTATTCCCTTTTCCTGTAGTTATGCTTTAGAAATCCTCCAGTTCAAGCTTGAGCACAGAGGCAGGATGGGTGAAATCTAGAGCTGACAGAAGCTTTTTGTTTCTGGTGCCCATAAGAATCTGAACAATTGGCGAGGTATTAACTTTACGGTATTTTATGCAAGTTCTGTGTTGTAAATTAAGTTCAGTCACTTTGTCTTTTCCTTTGTTGTGAAATGGTGTTAAACACTAACATCTTCATGACAGTTTGGGAGCTAACTGTTTATTCTTCCTCAGAGGACAGAGGGGAAAATGAAAACTATCTGAAAAGGTCAAAAACGTGAAAAATACACTTACTTAAACTTTTCACTGCTGTTTTGTTATAATGTATGGGTTGCTGAATGCCGGATAGTATCTGCTCCCCAACATACTGTCTTCATTTCTTTTCTGCTAACTCCCGTGACATATTTCTCTCTCTTCCGTTCTTTCCATCTTCAGTTCAGAAAACTCACTCTTATGACTGAACATTTTTAAAGCAAACTAAGAATTCCACAAGTAGAAGCAAAACCCATAGCATTGGTGCATGCCAAGGAGATTCTTCTGAATAAGACCAGTCTTACTAATCTGAAAAAACAGCTGCTTTCCACCATAGTTTAAAAAAAACAGTTACTGCACACTGTATAGTTACTTCATTTCTGCACACATGGGACTAGAGTTTCTAGTTCTGTTCCTAGTTTGGCAACATTGTGGTTTGTGTTGTACAATATATTGCAAACACACATGTAAACATAACTTAAAAGTTTTGCCATTGCCAAAGTAAAGATCAGTTCAGTGCCAAACCTTGGCTTGTCACAGAGTCTTCTCTCTTCAGAAAGGCTGCTTTCTTATGACAGTGGTGAGCCCTGGATGACAGGCTAGATAAAACTGTTCGAACACTCTCTTTGGAGGAAGTCTCGTGTAAGTTAAAAACATTAAATGCTTTCCAAGATGGTTGGTTTTGATTTTTTTTTTGACAAAAAAGGTAATTGAAAGGGCTTCATTTGAAAGTTTGTCATTTATTCCAGAGTCATGTGAGAATAACTGAGCTCTGTGTTGGATCAGTGCTTTGATTGAAAGAATAAATACAAATCTCAGGTTAATTCTTGGTCAGTTGGCCCAAATTAGCATGGTGCCACTTCTGCAAAGTTTGCTGTTTATATCATTAAGCTCTGTCCTAGAAGCAAACTGAGTAGACTTTGCTCCTTCTAGAACAGCTGAGAGAAGGAAAGACTCCTGGGGCCTTGGATGTTTCAGCAAGTCTGCGGTTCAAGGGACTGCAAAGAAAGCAAGAGAGACTATGCCTTTGTGTCAATACTTTGTTGGGAAGGATGATCCTAATGTGGCATTGATGTTTATCAAGACCAAGTAATCATCAGACAAAAAGAAAAAAGATTAGGTAAATGTTTCTTTGCCTTGCCTTGCTGGGCTGTGAGCAGTATCTTCTTATATGTTTACCAAGAAGCAAGGCTGCAGAAGTCAGTGTAAGTGGTATGGAAAGTTTTCACATGTATTACACAATTAGTAACTTTACAGTGTGAAAGGAAGGAATATTTTTCTGAATAGTCCATACTATCAGGCCTCAAAGATAAGTGACATCATCCTACATTCTCCGGTAGAAAAGTCATCTATAATCCTGCATTGATAGCAAGATCTGATTTACTACTGGAAGACTTGGGAAATTTGATACGTGACCAAAGGCAGAACTGTATGTTCAAGATTTCCTCAAGGACAGTAGATGAAATGCTGGAAGAACTTGCTGAAATGTCACATTTTTAAGAGCAAAAATAATAAAGTGGGTTTCATGTCAGAGAGGTAGCAAGAGTCTTCCTTGGGAAACCTGCTGGCTGTGAGATCTGTACAGTTCATAGACAGTAAAGAGGTATTTTGTAGTGTGTGAAAATGTCATGACTCCTAAGGCATTAATCTCTATAAAGTAGTGAGGATGTTAAACACAGGTCACTTTTGTGATACTTTAGGACTGACTAAGAAAAAAGTGACACTGAGTCAAGGCAAAGCAGTTCAGGCATCCTAGGTAAAATTCTGCATCAGTTTACAAACTACACATGTAGTAGGAATGTTTGCCTCCCTTTTTACTACCAAAGGTAATGAAGATTTGTTGGGAGTATATGTCACTGTCCTGGTTTCAGCTGGGGTAGAATAAATTTTCTCCCTAGTAGCTGCCACAGGGCTGGGTTTTGGGTTTACGCTAAAGAGAATGTTGCTAACACAGGGATGGTTTGGTAATTGCTGAGCAGTGCTTGCACAGCACCAAGGCCTTTTCTGCTTCTCACTCTGCCCTGCGAATGAGTGGGCTGAGGGGATGGGCACAAGAAGCTGGGAGGAAGGGTGGCCAGGACAGCTGACCTCAACTGGCCAAAGGGTTATTTCATGCTATAGTACCATGCCCAGTATATAAACTGGGGAGAGGTGGTGGAGAGAGGTGGATCACTGCTCAGGAACTAGCTTGGCATCCGTCAGCGGGTGGTGAGCAATTGCACTGGGCATCACTTGTCTTCTATTGGGAATTGTTTCTCTCATTATTATTACTACATTTTATTCTTGTTATTTTATTTTAGTTATTACATAGTTCTTACCTCAACCTACAAGTTTGCCTTCTTTTCCGATTCTTCTCTCCAATCTATGGGGAAACGACAGGCGATGAGGGGCTGCGTGGTGCTTCATTGCTGACTGGGGTTAAACCATGACAGTCACTTATTTCTGTTAGTAAGAAAAACTGAAAACTTTCAGTCATTAAATCTATTGGTGCTTGTTTCTGTTCAATGAGAGGTTCAGCTCATGAGAGAAGACAGGTGCCAACAGTCTATATAAATATTATGTGGCAGTTACTGTAGTATTTAACAGGCATTACAGCCATCAAGGATGCTAGTTTCCTACTATTTAGAGGCATTGAACAGTGGAAGCTATAATTGCATGTGAGTGAGATGAATTGTTATCAAATAGCCATTCTTTGCTCTCATACTGTCTCATTGCAGGTGGAGGGAAGTAGTATTATATTCCAAAATTCAAGGATGTGTTGTGTTTAAACACTTGACATCTTACTGTACTCTTGTCAGTGTTTATATTTTAAAAATACACACACAGTTTTGTACTGCATGGTAAATTTTACAGAGTTTATTTAACTGTTTGTTACAATTTTATACTTGAATTATCAGAGTTACTTTCCTAAGTGTACTGCTGATCTGCTTTGCTTGCAGGAGTGAATTAAGTGCTTTGAATTGTTTTTTCCAAAAACATTTCAAAATACTTATGACCACTTACTACTCATTAGTTTAGAGTGAGGCTTGTCTATTTAAGTCAGCTTTGAAACTAAGCTTTCTTATTTTACCTTTTATCTATTGTGCATATTTATAGGAAGTTCTGCAGGGCAGAATTGTGTCTTTATGGCGTGGGTGAGTGAATATCTGTGATAAACGAGCACCACAAGACCTTGGTCTTGGTTGAGGATGTTAGTTATGCTTTTAAAACAAATACTAAATGAATTTCCCTAGTTTCTTCACTGGATTTTTTTTTTAACGAGAAACTTTAAGTGCTTAAAATGTTTCTGTTTCTCAGATGTGTGAATTTAGAGAAAAAGAAGCAGCATTTTAAAATTATTTGTCAGAATTGTTTTTTCAGTAACTGGCAGATTTGAATTCTGGAACAGTTCATATGTCTAAGTTCACTTCCTTTTCTTTACAAGTCAGAGATCTTGCTGTTTGTATGTTGCTCTAGAAACTTTCTAATATGAATTCTCATTCTCATTTTTTCTTCATCTTTTAATATCTGAAATAATATGTTCAGCCCTTTAGCTCACACTTCTTTCTTTGAAATAAGACTAACCTGGGTAACGTAACAGATCTAATAGAATTTCATTTCATTCCCATTAGAAATCCCAGACATTATGAACAGAAAGCATCTTAAATTTTTCAGGTAAGTTAATTTTATCATCATTGCTAATCTGCTTACGCAAAACTAGTGTTTGGGAACATGTCGTATGTCTCTTTTTGTAGGAAAGAATTTATGTAAAACTGTCGAAGAATTTGTTATTTGAAAAAGCAGACTAGGTATGGTATTGCTGTTTCAGCATTTCTTTGCTGTTACAAGCTAAAGCTGGTGATGGTTCATGATTAAAACATTGAAACGGTTAGAAAGCTTCAGCAGTTGGAATTCCATTTCTGTAACTTAAGTATCTTTTTTTTTTTCAGTATTCATAGATAATATTTTCTCTTTACCAAAAGTCTCACCTCAACTGTTCACTGATTTGCACAAAAAGGATCTGCATTTACTGTTAATGTTTAAAGATCAAGACATAGATTTCTTAATAAATGGAATTACACTGTTTTCTTAACCTGAAATTAGGTTTCAGATGGTAATTGTAGTACTATAACATAGTGACTTATTTATAACCAGAACTTATCATTAATTAACTAAAACATCACTAAGTTCTTAGTTGCATCTTCTAAGATCTGACTCCAGATGTAGTACAGTTGTGTTTGTGTCTGTAGTTGAAAATCTGAAGTGAATTGATGACTTGCATCCAGTTAAAAGATGCACGAGCTGTGAAACTTGCTGGTAGCTCATCTGGGCCAGCAAGCCAATATGCCAGGGTGATGAATGAACACTTGCTGATAACTCTATCAAATGAGATACTTGAAAAGGAAAAAAAGACTTATGGATGCTTCTGTTGCAAGTACTAATAATACCACTAACTCCTAGGGGCGATATGTAGCCAGAAGTTACCCTTACAGGGTGTTGGAATAAAGCCAGAAATCACAAAGAAGAGACAGGTCTCTGGCTGCTATGTTCATAATGGCACATTTGTCTTTGTGTACTGGGACATCGGATGGAAGTGTTGTTTTATTACCTTGGCAGAGCAAAAACATGACTTATTTTGCAATTGACAACTACTGTTTTTGCCCTTGAGAAAAAATACCCAAAAAGTACAGTTAATCAAGAAATTGTTCTATTAATTTACTACTGAATTTGTGATATTTAAATGAACCCTTCCTCTTTCTTACAGCCTTTTGAAATAATATACTTACCATGTGAATTAATGTTTACTTACATTTTCTCCCCTTGAAGTCAGTCAAACAAGACAGTAAAAGTTACCAAAATTATAATGTAAGACTTTATGTGCTTGTATTTACTCTGCAAATAGAGCAGATGAAGAAACTCTTCCAAACTGCCTTTCCATTGCTTACAACTGGGGGTTTAGTATGTCAAACCTAAAAGCAGATATTGTAAAGTAACTGAGGTCACAAATAATCTGTGGGAATATGTGAATCATAAATTTTTTGTTCAGAATGTCAAACCTGAAAGTGCTTAATTCTTCACAGAGAAATTACAGCTGCTGTAGCATATAAGACCAGGTGAAAATGTTGCTGCTTATTCATACTGCACTGGGACTGACAGTATAATGTAGAAAAACAGCTTGCCTCACTGAATTTAGCATCTTCTGAGGAAAGGTGAATTAACTCTGCCGTTCCTTCTTGCTTTTTTTATATTGGTAATTGGTTTTCATTACCCTCACCCCCACATACACTTTTTTTTTTTTCTTTAAGAGAATGGGATGGTGATCTCAGGAAACTGCCAAACATCAAAATGAAAAAGCTCTCAGCTAGGGATGCTGCTTGCAGTCAGCCTGAGGTGGCAGATATGGAAGCTAAAGAAGAACTGAATAAAGGAGAAGAGGTGACTGATTGAAGAGCTGAAACGGCTGAAAGGGATTGTTTTAATAAACACTGGAAACAAGAATAAATTCTAGTTATATTTACAAATGCTTTTCTAGTTGCATTTTTTATGAGCTCACTGTGATCCTGTGATAAAGAGTATATTGGGTAAAGCTACATATTTTTGGATTGAAAAAAAATAAGTACTGAAAATCTAAATTGTACCTTTAGGATGCAGGGTCAGGTTGACAAAGCAATAGTAGCTTATATTGTTGAAATCCTGACTAGCTGAGTACTTCTTCCTTTGTCCTAGAGCAGTCAGAATTCAGACACCTGTTAGAAATACTTTGTGGTAGGAAATCCTTACCTTTTCCTGGTAATGGCAAGAATGTGTGTCATTTACTGTATAAACAGCAAGTACCCAGGTAAACAGTGGGGCCAGATAGTGGCGGCTGGGATGTCTCTAGGTGTACACTGTTTTGTGGAGAGCAGTGATAGGCCCCATCTCATGAAACCCTGTGCTGCGTGGCACAGAACAGTCACCTTGGGTGTAAGAAATGCTCCCTCATTTGGTGGAAATGTGCACGCAGAAGATGACATACTTGAAGCATCAGTTAGTCATGAAGAACTCTAGCACTTTCTCTGAGAATCTGCATCAGGAACAGAGAGAGATGGAAAAACTTCAATAAAATATTAAATGTTTTTGTTTTTATTCAATAAAAGAATCTGAGAGAATTACACTGTCCTTGCCACTCTGTATTGAAGAATTCAGAAGCCAGTTAAAGCCCCTACAGTCTGGTTTTAAATATATCATTTGTCTATTTTTTTTTCCTGATGTCTCTGAGAAAGGTGCATTTAAAGTTACATTTTGTAGAACTTTTAAATAGCAACCTTGCTTTATGAAGCAATTCTACATGATTTTACATGTATCTTTCAGGAAGATTAGCAGATTCTCATTTTCATACTATTAAGATTCTGTGATTCTGTGACGAGTTCCTGTGTGACCTAGTTATATAGGAGGTCCTGCTCTGGCAGGGGGGTTGGACTAGATGATCTTTCAAGGTCCCTTCCAACCCTTAAGATTCTGTGATTCATAGGTCATAGAATCGTTTTGTTCGGAAACAAGTCCAACCACTAACCATGCCAAGCCCACCACTAAACCATGTCCCTCAGCACCTCGTCTACACAGTATCTCCAGGGATGGTGATTCCAGCAGCTTCCTGGGCAGCCCGTTCCAGTGTCTAACTACCCTCTCAGTGAAAAAGTTCTTCCTAATGTGCAATCTAAACCTCCTCTGGTGCGACTTGAGGCCATTTCCTCTTGTCCCATTACTTGGGAGAAGATACTAACTCCATCACATCACCACTTTTTGTCTGTGTTTTAGAAGTAAAAGTGCTGAAGTTCAGGGCAGGCCTTTGATATATTTTAAAACTTTGTTAAATCGAGCTGAGTTGTAGAATTCGGCTTGTTTTGATTTATAGAACGTGAGGTGTTAAACTCTGGTAGAAGCTAAGCCAAGGTAATTGGTCTGAAGTATGAAATGCATTGTTGTATATGTTTATTTAGTGCTTTGACAGATTTTGCCTTTCAGAACAGCATCGTAAATTTTTGCTTATATACATCTGATGTGCTTTGTAATTATAAGTAGAAACACTGCAGAAAAAGTCTCTTTCTCATCACATTGGGTAAAATACAGAAGGAAAATGCGCAGTAAGGTAACTAGGACGTATCTCAATAATGACAGCATATTAGGCTGATGTCCTGCTGAATGCTTAAAAAAAGACTGTCACATATGAAAAATGAGATGTTCTATATTCCTTGAAACAATTCATTAATAAGGCATTATAAAAAATTATTATTGCTTGTGTCGTTGATGTGATAGTGAATATATTTGAAGCAATTTCTTTTTTTAACATTTGTTATTCACTCTTCAAGAACATGTTTACAATTTGGACTTGATTATTTCCTTCCTTGAAGTCCATGTATTCATTGCTCATTTAGATGGATTTTAAAATGCCTTAACCTGCTGCATAAGTAATGAAAACAGACCAGTTTCTCTGTATGAACTGTATACATTGAATTATCAGAAAAAAAATCATTTGCAGCTGTCAAGTATTCGTATTTGAATTGAAAAGTAATCTGGGCTTAAGTTGCTGATGTGCAAGAGCAAATTGCCAGAAGAATTGTGTGGCGGAATACTAATGTGGCTATGAGAAAGAAAAGAACCCCAAAAAACAACCAACCAACCAAAGCTATTTATTTCTTCATTTTTATTTCTGTGCTTAGAGTTTTGTGCTGAGAGGCCTGGAGTGGGAGGATTTAGAGAGTCTTTTGCCTTACGTATGTTAGTGAGACAAGAGAGTGGGATCTCTTCTACAGTTTCATAATCCAATCATTTCTGTGCTTTAAATGCAACTATTAGAATTTTCTGTGATGATGGATTTCTTCCCTATGATGGAAAAAAAAAAAGTATGAATGCTTTCAGGAGTTCTGAATTGTTATTCTGTTTTTTTAAAATTAAAATCTAGAAAGCAGCTGCTGTTAACAGTGGGAATGGGAAATATTGTGTGATGTTCTCTGTTTGTACTTGCTGTAGGCAATACCTTAAAATTCCATTCATTTGTATCTAAGAATTACAGACTTCAATGTTAAATCCCCTGTTATAATTCTCTGTAATTTACAGAGGTTTCTTTCTGCTTAAGATTTAATTTTACGGAAGATTTATTTAATCTTTAATTGCTTCACAATGTCCCTGTGTTTTTTTTTTTAGTTTTTAACTGCAAAGTTGTAATAGTTAGAACTGAAGGGTCTTTAATTATCAGGGCTACTTGTATGTAAGAACTTTGGGGTTTGTTTGTTTTGTTTTTTTGTTTTAAAGGTACTTTGTAATTTGCTACATTGTACTTTCCAGTGCACTTACTAAGGTATCCTTTTACTCCAGCCAGCCTTCTAACTTTCAGTAGCAGCTGAGTTGTTAGTTGTGCTCTGATTCTGGAATTTATTGACCATGTCAGGTAGAAAGAACCATCTGACTTGTAATTCCAGTAGCAGTGTGATTTTTTTAAATGTAAACAAAGCAAATGCCAAGTCTAAACAAACAAAACCAAAACCCCAAGCAACAGAAAATGCTCTCTTTCTCAGGGCTCGTTGGATGCAGTGGATTAATTAATCTACAATTCTTTAGTGCCAGAAACAAATGTGACTGAATTAATGGAATTGTTCACCACAGCTTTCCAATCTGTTCCACAAAAATGTTTCTAAAAGGATGAGACTCCAGACTCAGTATTGTGTTTTTCCTTTTTTTCCCCCTACCAAAGAATGTGACGCTTCTTATGGAACTCCAGTATGTATAGTGGGATGCAACAAGTGAAAAAGGCAATGTATATGAACCATTTTCTGAGCAGTTTGTAAGTAATTCAAGGAATGTACTTAAAGAGTATATTTTGTGTGTATTTTTAATTTTTTTTGTTGTCTTTGATTGCAATAGCATGTTTACTCACCTCTGTAATGACATGTGAAGACAGAGCCTGAGATCTGAAAATGTGTGCTGGAATCTAACTTCTAAAAACCCTTTTTTTTGCTAGACACCTGGCAAATAGGAGAGCATAGTGAAAAAAAAGGATGTTATTGTGTTTTTCTCAGAAGAAAAAATTCTCTGCTTAAGGAATCCTTCAGGCTTATTTTTCTATTAAAGGGCAAAGAAACACCTGTACTACAGAAGTATGTCCAATTGGCTTACTTGGTCAGTGTCAGCATGCTACAATGTATATATCCTATTTCTATCTTCTAGCTCCTTCAGGAGTAAAAAATTATTACTGTCTTCCAGTCTTTCTCCCCAAAAAGAAGTACGTTTTGCAAAAGTAAGAAACTTTGCTAATGAGATGCTGTGATTTATGCTCTGCAGTTGAAGCTGTTGCCTTAAATACAGCTAGCAAGATCCTGTGCAGAGATCCTGTAATGAAACTAAAAATAAGCTGACTGTGGGAGACTTAATGTAGTGGTTCTGCAGTCAGGTTCCTCTAGCCTGAACTACTTGTATTGCAAGTACTGCCCCCTTTTCTTAAAAGGGTGAGTTTAATATGGAACTAGCTACTTGTTGCAAAAGACAAATACAATCATTTAAACTAAACTGTGAAATGAAAAGGTCAGCATTACTCTAATAACAGAAGCACTTTCTAAAGAAACACAGAAAGGTGGCAGCATTCCACTAACGTCAGCTCATACTCAAGTTCTCACGTAGTCAACCAAGACAGTAACAAGCTCATTTGCAAATTTATAAAGTAAAATGTACACTGTATATGAACAGGCCAAAAATTAAAATCTTACCCATGCTTATTTAATGAAATATTTCTATTTTTCCCTAGCTGTTAAATTGTAAAGTGGCACTTGAAGAAGATTCACTAAAGCGTTTGCCTGAACTTTATTCTAAGACTGATTTGTTCTTTTGACTGCATTCTTCAGGGCTCCTCTAAGTAGCAGACTCTTCTGCTTCCGAGAGCCATTAAGATTTTATTGGTTTGTTGTGCTTTTTCTGAGAATCCTAACCCATCTACATCTTGCTGCTTTACTTTTCACTTCCATGCTGTTGGTGAACAATTAGCAAATCTTGTAGAATGTGGTGTTTACTGTGTTCCCGGACATGCACCCACCAATGTAGTGACGGGTGCTTCGTTATAGCCTTATTTCTTCAAATTACAAATTGCGCAAGGTCTAAAGGTCTTATAACTATATAGTAGTTCTGAAGAAAAACAAAAGCCACCTACTGAACTAGATGATCCTAAAGACTATTTGGAATAGTGCCGATTATGTATTTTGATACATGTGTTACCTTTGAGCTGTTTAAAAAAACAAAAAAGGAGGTCTCTGGTTCGTTAAGTATCAGTCATAAGGATTTGCAAATAATAGAAGAGCAAGTTTGTCCCAGGGCCCACACTTTCCAGCAGTCTGGAATCATTCTGTTCTCAACCATGGCGTAAAATGCACCCAAGGTTATTTTCTGAGCTCTATGTCACAGGCAGTGGAAAAGTGGTACACTATTTGAAGTACTTTTCACAAATTCTGTGTCAAGTGACAGGTTTTTTGGCTGTCAGATAAACTGACAGTTTCTTTGGCTGTCAGATAAAGCTCATGCAGAACAACCTCAGTGTTTTATTGGAGGGGTAGGTGTGAGTAAATACCATATAGAGTGTTTCCTTGTTTATGTGTGTACAGAGAACGATCTGAACAGAAATATGTTTTCTGTTCTAATGCTACACTTCACCAAGAGATTTGAACTCTTGCATGCAAAGCAAAAAAGCATACTGTATGCTTATACCTCTTAACACTTGTACCTCTTAATCCGAAACCCAAATTTGTCTCTATCTCTCCATATGCTAACAAATGGAAAAGAATGTATCTTTATTACTGGAATCCTTTTGTTTTGCTGTTTCTTCTGTATCTTGTAGAGATTTGTGAAAATGTCTTTGATTTACATGTTGAGCTGGTGAGGGCAGCTTTAACAAAATGAACAATCTGTTGGCCTTGGATGTTGGGAATGCAATTTGTTAGAACACTTCTATGTTTTGAGTGTATATTCTTAGCAGTTATCACTAGCTATATAATCACATGTCCCAGCTAGAACTGTGATAATCTAGGAGGAACATAACAGGGTAGGTGGATATAACCCTCTTTAGAAATTGAATTTGTAGTTTGGTTGGAATGCTATGTATTTATCAAGATACTTTCTTTGGCTTTACACCTTACAAAATACATAGATTCTTTTATAATGCAAATGTAACATTTTCATGAAAAAAAAAACCTTTATAAAATCTTGAGAAAATCTCACCAAGGTAAAGACACTGAGATCAGAACCCTGAGCCCAAGAAGTGAGGAGGGTGAAGTGAGGTGGTCTTAAAGGGCTGGTTGTACCTTTCATCATCATCCTACTTTGTGGTGTTTTCTGTTTGTTATATTTTGGTTGGTGGCAGATTAGGTTTTGTTTTCTACCCCAAGACAAGTAGTCCTCTCTGTTTTGCCCAGGACCGTAAGTGGCAAGTGAGCCTTCCTTGCCCTTGGTTACTCTTCCCTGTCCTGTTGGGAGGGGGAGGAGTGAGCGAGTGGCTGCTCCTGGTTCTTTCTTTATTCCTAGCTGGGCCTAAACTGCACTGGTGTTGGCCATTCCACAATCAGGTATTATGAATTCTTGAATGATTCCAAAACACTGTTCTCCTTAGGAAGTCGTCTTCTTCTCATTATCCTATGGTTGAAGCCCGCTACTAATTGCTCATTTTGGTATGGATATGAAGCCAGTTGCTTTCTGTTATGGAGTTGAAACCTGTTCATGGGCTTCCTTTCTGCAAGTTAAACAACCATAGTTCGTTTCAAGTGGTTTTGTACTGTGAGGTATTTTCCTGAGCATTCTGCCAAGGTGTGGTACACAAAACTAGCCACTTTGAGCTACCACGTTTATCAGTATTTAGTGTTCATCTTTCTTGCAAGAGAGTGGTCTTCCCAACCCATGTTCAGCATGTGATGCTCTATATAACAAAGTGACAAATGTAGATTACTACAGTAACTTGAGTCATTTGTTTAATACAAATACATTTTTTTCACAACAATAAGCAGATATATTACTTTTGTTTCCCTTACCTTCTGTCTTTCAGTACACATTCACCCACAAAAACATAGTTTTTCTTTTGCAAAAGAGAGGGATTTAAACAAGTAACACAAACTAGTAGTTCCAAATATTATACACAGTAAAATATTTTCATCATAGAATTAAGTTCTGTTGCATTATTAGAAATTATAAATGGTTTGTTCTGGTGATAGGGAATCACTGTTTTTTTTTTTTCTACACAACAAAAATAAACACTGCTTTCAGATAGAGCAGTGTGTGAATGGCACAGTTGGACTAGTTGACAGTCTTTGTAATGGTAATGATAGTCAAAAGTGGTATATTTATGCCAGTTGGAAATAAACTTTATAATGCTTGCAACTTAAAACAGGAAAAGAAATGTGCGTGTTTGTTTACAGATAGGAGCATCTTGTTTAAAATTCCAGGTCTGATCTGACACCAGATTACTTCATTAAACCTTTGCTTAAAAAAGAATGCAGTCTAAGCTCTCTTGGTAATGACAGCTCTCAGCAAGGTTCTGCCCTTGTGTGTTTGGTCAGGCTAAATTTCACCATCAGTTTATTTGCCTGAGATGTGCTGTGGCTACACAGTTAGTGTGATACAGGTTGGCCTATCAGTTTCATTAAATAAAAATTTTAGGATGTATCTTAAAGCTTTCACTATACTGTTTTTGCCAGGCAAAATCTTTTTTGGTTATTAAATGGATACAGAAAATTGTGATTTGTATGGGAATGAAAAAAACATTGGTTGCTAAACAGCTGTCTAGTGTCTGCATTCATACAGCTTTGCGTATCCAAGGCATGTTGGTGTGAATTGCTCCTTGCCCTCTTGAAAAGGTTGCACTCTGCTTCAGAGACAAATTCCAATCCTGCATGAAATCCCTGAAATCAAGTGCATCTGAGAAAGTGATGCACTGGTTAATACTGTAATGCTTTAAAAGGTTAAAGACTGCTTCAAGCCTGCTAGTCTCTCTCTTGCTGCTCGCTTGTCTCATTGTCTGTCTCAGCAGACAATGTCCCATCTCGATCTCTCTTTTTCCTGCTGTCCAAATGAATCTTTCAAACAGAGAGGAGGAATGTCAACTGAAGTCTTTCTCCATTCTGACATTTAGCTAACTGCAAGCTCAGTTGCGTAGTGAAGTGCCAAAATCATGTTTTGAACTTGTTAGTATAAAATTTTCCAAGTTAACCTGCTTTAGCAGGGGAGATGGACTAGATGATCTCTTGAGATTCCTTCCAACCCCAACCACTCTGTGATTCTGTGTTCTGTTGCTGACACTTCAGAGTATTTTAAAAAATACACAATAATCTTGTTGGATGCTAAAAATATGCTTTCAAAAGCCTCATTTTTTGGGGGTGGATTTTTTTTAGTTGAATTTTATACTTTAAAAAAAAAAAACAAACCAAACCCCAATGTGGATTAGTCTCCAGTAAACTGTCAAAATAGGGCATAAAGTACTTTCAAGTGGGTTCATGATGCTACAGCAGGTCAAAGAATAAGCTGGCTAAAGAAGCAGGTTCACTACAGACTTAGTATGAAACTTTCTGATTATTTCAGAAAGCTCTTAATTATCTTCCATAATAATGTTCCTTGTCAGTCATTTTTGCTATGATTCATCAGATTTTATTGTAAACATAATTCCAAACATTTAGATGCAGCTTGTAATTTTGTGTCTGACTTCAGATATCATGACATTTACTTTTTAGCAAGTAGATATACACTTATTGAAAACCATGCCTTTGCAGACTGTCTTAAATATGTGCAGCTATGAGGCATCCCTTAGTACAGTCATTGTTTCCTGAAGCCTTCTCTACAATTTTAAACAGAGAAATTATTTGGTTACTCTTGTTTGTCATTTCAAGCGAGAAGCTGCTACAATTCCAATTCACAGTTGTGTAACTGGAAAGTTATTTTGTATGAAACGTGCATGTCATTAGGTGAAAAAAACAAAACACCAACCTTAAACACTGATCCAACTCACCTGTAGTAACTCAGAGCAAATACTAGTATGTATTTAGGGCCTGTTCAAGCACCAAGATTTTGTGTCTATCTAGGCAGATGACAGTCACTCTAGTCACAGCCTAATTACATGAGCAATTCCAATACAAAAGAACATAATGGTCTGGTAAAAGACACATTTCTTGCCAGTACTGCTGCTTCCAGTATTCCCTGAGCCTTAAGCCAGTAAACACATTCACAAAGGAATGGCCTAATTTATAAACTCCAATACATCTTTGGCCCAGCCCCCTGGATATTTGCAAGAATGGGATGATTGTTTTACTTAATTGTAGATACTAGAGTGTGTAGAGAGGAAATTTACCATTAGAAATTTACCATTAGAAATCTCAAGGCTTCTGTTGAAGTCTAGTTCACTTGCAATTGTGGTAGATTTCCCCCTTTGAATGAATATGTGTTCTCCTGTCTTTGTTACTCTGTTTTTTTGTTGGCTTGTTTGCTTTTCCTCCTTTACCTAAATACAAGATCAAAAAAGAACATTTTCTTTTTTCAAATATACGTTCCATTCAGGCCCCAGACTTGTCCACGCCAGTACTTAACTACTCCAAGTCAATACTTGCGGTTGTGTCCTGATGGTAAACGTCACAGGTATGAGAATTGAATCACAAAATTGGTTCTTTATATATAATTCACCCTGTTGGACACAGTAATATTATCTACATTCATTTATCTATTGCACCCTTTAATGCTATTCACACTTGATTTTTATATGATAATGCTCAAAACACGAAGTTAACAACTGAACTGTTGAATCTCTAACACCTCAAATTTACCTGTACAAAGGAAAACCATTGATTTATTTTTTTCAGTCAGGAAGATAAAAACTAACTTTTCAGAACAAGGAGATAAAATCTAATGTTCTCTTAAGATATGTAGGTATATTCACTTACATCTACCTTTCTGTATCACGAATCTTATAAAATAAAACAGAAATGGCTTTCATCTTCCCTATCTGTCATTCCTTTTCAGACCTTTGTTAATATGCAATTTACTTTTGGATGGTTCTACAGTAAACTGCATTCTTTTCACATTTTGTTTTGCCTCAAAACTTTGTGTATCAAGTTTATGTCTAATTCACTCTTACAAAGTAAAACAAACAGCTGAGCTGCTCTTCTCAATACATATGTACATGTTCTTTGCTTCCTGTACTTATTTTGCTGACAGTTGTACTTAACAAAAAAATCTGTAGGTTACGGAAAATGAATTTATACTGGTTGGAATTGCTTACTTTTCCAAACTTCAGGTATAATTTTTAAACGCAATGCTACCTTTCAAATGTTTCAAGTACCCTTAGCTGACACAGCTACCCAAACATTCTGTCTCCACTGCAGTCACATACAAGTCTGTTAACATGTGAGGCTTAGAGAGTGAGTGCTGTGACACAGCTCTTTATGCTTCGGTTCAGTTAATGCATGTAATTTGATTGGTACCCTTTTGAAGACTATTTGTAAGAAGATAAATAGCAAATACAAATGTTAGTAGTAAACAGATGAAAAGTTTTTGTTTTCTGTAAACAGAATGATTATTCAGGTCTGTTTCTACCTTCCCAGCCATCCAATTTAAAAAAAAAAAAAAAAAGAAGAAAAGGAGTCATCACGTTTGTTTGGCATTGTCTGTTAAACCTGTTCTCTATTGCACTTTCTACACTTCCACTTTCACTACACTTGCTGACTAGTTGAGAAAATACTTCACAAACGGTCACATTCCATACAGTAACAAGTTCCTTTGCTGGATCCATTTTCCTTGTGGAGTTCTGGGTTTTGTGTGGGTGTTTCGTTTGTGGTTTTTGTGTTTATTTTTTAAACTGAAAAAAAAATGAACAGTCATTTATACTGTTTTTTAGCATTTGTAGTGTAGAAAACACTACGCCTTATTCTGCAAGAAAGAAGTGAGGCCACGTCTATCAAACGGGCATGACCTCAGACGATGTTTCTTCAGCTGCTGGCTGAGAGTTTGTACTTGTCTGTGCTACTGGCACCACCACTGCGTCCTTGATGTCTGAGGTCTGAGTGCATGAAGAGTTCTTCTCCTCCAGTTTTTTGGCAGTGTCTGGGCAGTTCTGAACAAAGATCACCCTGTTGTAGGCTTTCAACCTGCGCCACAGCTGCACATAAACCTTACACTGCACGTACATGAAAACCAGGCCTCCTGTGAATCCAATGGCCACCACAACAAGTTTTGTCCAAAACGGCCATTCAAGGACACCTTCAAAATAAAACATTTATATTTATTACCATTGTTATACACTGAAGATCAAGTACTGAGTTGCAGTAAACTATTTTGAAAAGAAAGGTATGTATATGCTATTGGGGCAGTCGCTAAAGTAGAAAACAACAGCAGTTTCCTATCCCACAAGTAAGTCAGCCGAGAAACTACATCTGCTCCCCGCTTTTAACTGACTTCACCACAATTTGGTCAAACAAGAGATACAAGGCTGATCTCATGAAGGAGGCATAGTGCTTCATACATTCAAACCCAAAACATTCTACTGTTCTTCAGTAACATCCCCATATTCAATAGCTTGCTTAAGTAAAAATACAAGTGCCAAAACCAAGACAACTGTATACCTAGAACTATTACACCCATCTTCAACAACTCTTCTCTTTAATCATGCTAGAAGCATGACATTGTTTAGGGTAACCGAAAAAACTAACATTTACAGTGTTATTACTTGGTCCTAGCATCATTCTGAAGCCAGAGTATAGTAAAAAAAGGTAGTGGAAAGGGCTCTTATCTCCTGTATCATCTGCCTTCATTGGCCATTTTTTCCTGCTGTCTATGTAACCCCCTGAGCTTAAAGTCAATTCAAATTGAAACTCAAAAGCTTTTTATTCTCTTCATCATAATAATCATATTTAAGACTAAAAAAGACCAAACAGACTTAGATTTGAAATGGGAAACAATAGTTCAGTTTATGGAATACAGTTTCCACATACAGTAAGTATAGTCCAAAAAGAAACCTTATGTTAAACAAGCATTTTGTTACACTTTGTCTGGTTGTGTTTTCAGTACGTCCATAGAAGGAGACTCCACGACCTCTCTGTTCCAGTGTTTGACCACCCTCACAATAAACACAACTGGAACACGGACATTCATGGTGAAATTCTATTCGAAAGGATACAGGAATGGCTTTCCACACTAGTTAAGTTCCACATGAAGGACTAATGCAGCCGGGACACTGTTTCTTGGAAGTTTTATTAAGAAGTTTGTCGATGAAAGGGCTCTGTTGTGTTTCACAGGGTATTGAGGTTCAAATGCATAATTAATATAAATAACTACTTTATGACCTGAAATTGCACTGAGCTGTTTGAATTTGACTCATCTAAAGCTCTTGTCTGAGCTTTAGAAATATGAGAGATTAACCTAGGAAGAACCAGTAGGCTAGTTAATCTGTTGTAATGATTACACTAAGTAGAGGTCTCTCTCTGCAGGGGCATAACAGGCTTTTAACACTGATGCACTTGTTAATTCTGCATTAAAGCATTTGATGTAGCCCTGTATCAGTGAGCTGCTATTTAAGAACAGAAAGTGACTGGTTACACAGCTGCCTCTCAAAGCCACCCATTAGCGTTATCAACACAAGATGGAAGAAGGTAAAAGATACTTGCCGTTATCATTGCCTTGTTTAATTTCCTCAGCAGTTCTATCAATTAAAACATACAGTGACCAAACCACACAGGTAATTGCAATTACATGGAACGTGACTGAACAAACTATTTTCCTCCTCTCACTTGTTGTCATCTGTAGTTTCTCCCACTGTAATTAAGGAAAAAAAAAATCATAATTAAAAAAAAACAGACTTGTAAGATTTTACAGTAAACTGATTAGGCCATCCTGTCTCTCCCTACCAAAACTCTAAGCAGTCATGAAATTAACAAATCTTTCGGTTTAATAATACACATTACAGTAATATCTGCATTGTCACTGTAAAATTCATGACCTAATTTTCACAGATTCAGAGGAATGAAGAGTTTTGCTCCATTTCTGTCTGCTTGTGACTGACATCTAAAGTAAATTAATTGCAGAACAGCCATAACATGTTAATAGACAGATAAAAAGATGAATATTTTTTTCTTAACTTTACCTGATGCACACTTCTGGTGATGAGAGAAATGATGATGAGAATTGCAAACATCAGTTTGCAATACTTAGACAATTCTCAGCTGTTCTCAGTTGCTTAAAATTAGAGGAACACAGTTGTGGAACAGTCGTCCCATAAAATAAAAGCATAAGAAATTCAACCACGTTGGGGATTAAATGCAATGAACTTGAGGATATGATTATGTGGAAATGATCAGAGATGATAACAGTCAAACAGCCTCAGTGACACAAAAAAGACCTTCCAGGCACATGTTCGTGACTTATGGCAATAAACCCCAGCTTCAGTTAAGGCTATTTTAAGATGAAACAGGCTGTTTTCCATATTTGAACAATGCAACCCTTGAGGAGATTTTTTTTGTCAAATCTCACTTGTGAAGACATCATTTTTTTTTCAGCAATTCTTCTGCTAAAATGGTTGCCTTTGAAAACAGATGAAAGAGTATGACATTTAAAAGCAAAATGCCTCAACTCTGATGAATAATCTCCGAGTCGGTCGCTGGCATCTGATGAATGAACCAAGTACAAACCACGGGGCAACAGTGCCACCTCTCTGCAGTATGAACTGTGCTTCAGCATCCAACAACAGCATCCACAGCACTTGTTCACCGGCACTCCACAGCTGCTCCATCTCTGTACAGGGACCTTTAGTACACTTGGGTTGCAGCTACTAACAGTTCCCAAGTTAAAATTCTGAAGGTTTGAGTTTAGCTTTGTTTCCCTTGTTTGGTTTGTTGGGGTGTTTGGTCAGTTAATTGGGTATTTTTAAATTTTGATTTTGTTTGCTTTTGGGATATAACAGATTTCCCTAAATGGCTTAAGGCTAGTGCTGGAGATGGCATGTAAACTGGATGCTTAGACTTTAACCTTCTTCTAGCCTGAACACTATTTGCTCTCTGTTCACATTTTGAAGGTGCACAACTGAAGTAAAAGCTGAGGAATGTCACTACAATGTCACCAATAGAGCTAAATCTCAGAAATGCTTCCTCCCGCCATTACTTCTAGAGCAGTACACACCAGGCCAAACAAATTTCAGTGTTTCATGGCAGTAAAAGCTTACATGTTTCAGAGCTATTGCCTCAAAACAACCTCAGGAGCCTTTTCCAACCCTTGCTAGAATGTTACGAATGCAAGGCTTAAATAACTGTTCAGAAGAAGAGAAATATTTCCTGAGTAATGTTCAAAGAGACAGAGCTAGCTGTTTAATTCCAAGCTGATACCTCAATTCAGTTTCTGATACATCTACTGAGCAGTGAAAACTAAGCTTGCTGGGTTTTGTACAGCAATTTGGAAAAACATGAGGCATTAAAAAATAAAGTACTGAAACACAAACCCAGAACCTTATATTCATTGTAGTTCACGTAGGTACTATACAGTGGTCAGATCAGACAGACTGTGGCATTATCATCAGAGTCTTATTAAATAGGAAAGTGTGGGCTGGATGATCAGGTACTAAGGTGGATTGTTAACTGGTTGAAGAGAAGAAGGCAGAGAGTTGTGATCAATAGGGCCGGGTCTAGTCGGAGGCCTGTGTCTAGTGGAGTCACTCAGGGGTCAGTGCTGGGACCAGTATTGTTCAATCTACTCATTAATGACCTTAACGAGGAAACAGAGGGCACTACCAGCCCTCAGTCTGCTGCCAATCTTAAACTAGGAGGAGTGGCTGACACACCAGAAGGCTGTGCTGACATTCAACAAGACCTGGACAGGCTGGAGACTTGGGATGGGAGAAATCTGATGAAATTCAATGAGGGCAAGTGTAGTGTCTTACATCTGGGAAAGAATAACCCCATGAACCAGTATAGGCTGGGGAATGAACCCTTAAGGAGTAATGTAGGGGAAAGGGACCTGGGAGTCTTGGTGGACAGCAGGATGAGCATGAGCCAGCAATGTGCCCTCATGGCCAAGAAGGCCAATGGCATCCTGAAGTGGATTAGAAAGGGTGTGAGCAGTAGGTCAAGAGAGGTTCTCCTCTCCCTCTACTCTGCCCTCATGAGACCACATCTGGAGTGTTGTATCCAGTTCTGGGCCTCTCAGTTGAAGAAGGACAGGGAGCTGCTGGAGAGAGTTCAGCACAGGGCCACCAAGATGATGAAAGGAGTGGAGCATCTCCCTTCTGATGAAAGGACGAGGGAGCTGGGGCTCTTTAGCTTAGAGAAGAAGAGACTGAGGGGTCATCTCATTAATGTTTACAAATGCCTAAAGGGCAGGTATCAGAAGGATGGAGCCAGGCTGCTTTCAGTGATGTCCAGGATAGGACAAGAGGCAATGGGTATAAGCTGGAACATAAGAGGTTCCAAAGAAATAGAAGGAAGAATTTCTTCACTGTGAGGATGATTCAGCACTGGAACAGGCTGCCCAGATGGGTTGTTGAGTCTCCTTCTCTGGAGACATTCAAAACTCACCTGGACGAGCTCCTGTGTGATCTACTCTAGGTGGTCTTGTTCTGGCAGAGGGGTTGGACTAGGTGATTTTCAAGGTCCCTTACAGCCCTTAAGTTTCTGTGATTCTGTGATTACAATCACCAGCTTACATAGCATCTGACCTGGAGTCTTTCACCCTTTTTGCAATGAAAAATTCAATTCGAGCCTTGCAATAGACTTTCTTTCCAAAGTAAGAGTTGTCTTTGTCCAGATGGAACAAAAGGTTTTACCTTAACCCTTCACTTACACGCTGATGTTTTGTGAGAGATCAACATTGAATATAAAGGATGAATTGTTTTATTATATAGAAATTTTCTGTCACCTCAACTCTGATGCTACATGTTTTGGTCTACAGGAGAGAGTATTATGAGCTAAACTTTCATTGTCACGTATACCTGCAGTTACAGAGATAAAAATGGCTATAATGAAACATACACAAAAGCCTGTTGAGTGTTGATCTGAATGCCCAGTCAAATAAAGCTTTTAAAGTCAAAGAAGAATGCTGGTCCCATTACCCTAAATGTAAATATTTTGTAGGTGGAAAAAGAGACAAAAACAAATGACCAGCAGTCAGAATAGGTAAATAAAGTAACAAGTTCACAAATTCTGCTGATACTTACATGAAAGGTATGTGGGGAGAGGGAGCTAGGAGAAATGGGCTAAAACAGGCCTTTTTTGCTGACATCCCATGATCAAATCCAGCCAGAAAGCAAGCTGAGGCCTACTAGATTCTGCTTCCTCCCTTTGGAGCCCTTTGGGCCCTTTTCTTCTCCCACAAGACAGAGCACATGTCTGCCTGGTCTATCCACACACCAGTCTCCAGAACTGATCTGGCTGGCAGGAAACCCAGAGAGGCCTCCAGGGCATGGGTGGTTGTGGAACTGGAAGACTCCCACTTGGGATGCAAGGAAGGAACAAGGACCAAGGACAGACTCCTGCTCCCATGGACAGATGCAAGAGGATCAGAGTACTTGGGAGCATTTTACAGCTCTCAGTGTCTCCCAAAGCTATGCTTCTGTTTTGCCCTGCCCTAACTGCAGTCCTCATTCTCCATTGAACTCTAGTCAGGGTAGGCTGAGCTCAGAAGAGGAAACACAATCTTTGTTCTCTGCTTCTGGTGGTCCCTAAGGTAGCTGAGGTACTTGTACTAATGTATTTTTGCTTGGTTGAATAGAAACTACTGTTGCTCTCTACTAGATGAGTGATGTTAGCAAATAAGCCAACAATTTCTGTTGCCCTGGTGCAGAAAACTACAATCCACTATTTTAGGTTTTTTGCAAACTGAATGTTACCACAGATCTGCTTGTATAACAGCCCAGTTATGTGAAATAAAATTTGCTTGAAAATTCAGAACAATATAGTGAACAGTGAAAGCACTAGCCCGTTGTGCTTTATATTCTAGAGCTCTATATAGCTTAAAGTTGGGTAAGTTTGGCAAGTGCTACCACATCATGTAGTGCATTGATGCCTCCTTAACCACTGATAAATTCACCTCTGCTGTATTTTGAAGCTTCTGCATTTCTCATAGCTCTCTACATTCATGACAGCAAGATAAAAATCAATTGCATCATGTTTTATTACCTTCAGCAGGGATCTAGAAAAATGTACAACCATCAGGTTGATGACTCTAATGTGCCACAGAGAGAGTATCAGATGCCACCAAGAATGAAAAAATTATATAAAAGTTAAATGCCCAGATGAAATTTTCCTTGGAATCGTATAAATTAATACTCCTAAGATGTTCTAGAGACTGGAAGGAGAGAAAGAAATGGAAGACTGTAATGGAAGAGGCATTTATAATAAACTGCATTTATAATGGAAGAGGCATTTATAATGGAAGAGGCATTTATAATAAACTGTTGTGTCACCACTTGAAAGACAAATACCATTTGAAACACAAATACTGTAGTTTTTGCCTCCTCCAAAGCACCCCTTCACTGTTGTATGTCTGATTGCCACCACCCAGAGATTCCTTAATCCTAGCAGCAATACAGACTGGAAATCATCACAGATGTAGATGCTTTAATGTCCTGAAAATGCAAGGAATCACATTAAGATTGTTATACTCCACAGAACATCTAACAGCTGCAAGATCTTTTATGCAAGTCACCAAATAAAATCCACAAGGTAACAATATGTATCCTGAGGAGAAAGCTTGAAATATTCCCAGGCTCCTTTTTATTTTCTGAATCGGCTTTCCAAGCATTACGCTTGCACTGTGCCCTGCAAACCACTGGAGGGTAGCAGGAGACTATCTAACTGCTTCTAGGTTCTTACTAAGAAGCCCAAATGAACTGTCAAAGGAAAGAAGCAGGATTGTAAATGTGATCAGAAACACTCCTCCTACCACAACTACTACTTACACCTACTTCTGAAAAATGATGCGCTTCAGCTTGAGTTCCTCTGCTTTATTGATAGAGAAGTTTGTAATAATCTTGAAAGTGGCAGCTGTAAAACTGTACACTGTTCTAGGTTTCTCATTTGTGTTGTGGTTTTGTTTTAAGTCTATCTTGTTCTGTAACTTCAAGGGAGAATTTACTAATTTCACAATCCACTCTTGCAGTTACAAAATGTAGTCATGAGTCTTCTGGGGAAAACAAAATTAAAACTAAAAAGGGGAAAAAAAGAATAGCCTATTCACAGAGAACATTTAAATCATATGTAGACAACCACTTCCCTTTCCTGTAACATAGTCTAAGAAAATCCCTGACATTTCTTTTAAGGGACCAAAGTTTGCCTCCCTGCATATCACTTCTAATAAAAGCTTGTTTAATCAGTGTATAACAAATAAATATGGATATTATTTTAAAATAACTTTTGAAAACAGATTGTCTGTGGATATGGGGATGCTGCTTCACATCCTTAACAGGAGCAAATCTGCAATTTTAATTCCCTCTCATACACTGAGCTTTCTGCAAAGTAGTTTCATGATGGCACAATGCAGAACCAAAAGCTTCATGCTGCTCACAAAAAAGCCTTTACCAGGCCACAGAACTGCACTCTGCAAACTTTGCTGCCTGTGTTCCTTTTTTCCCATCTTCAGATTGTAGGTTTAGTATCTGCTTGCCCCAGACTGCCATTTTGTGTACCCCTGTTGCCTCCTGCTAGTGGTAATCTTCTCTTACATCGGCCACAGAATTTTGTCTACATAAACTTCCTGAAGCAACTCTATTTATTGCAGGCCTCATGCCCCACACTATTACAACCAAAGGTCTCTCTCCTGCACAGGCTCATGGCTGAAGACGCCAAACTGAAGGCAAGTTAATGGAGTGCTTTGCAACCTGCTATGAATGCTTGTAGTTTTAATCCCTGGGTAGTTTCAGGAACCCTATTTTTAAAAACTGCACATAAGCCTAATGGGGAATGTGGTACAGGCATGGCAGTGCCAATATTGAATTTTCTTCCATTCTGACATTTTTCTCCCTATCCATCATTTAGCAAAAAATCATGATGAATGTCATGTAAACAGCACCTACAACTGGAAGAAGTTCCTTCTGCTGTCACTTAGAGCTAAAGTCATCATGCAAAATTTTCTGAATTCTGCAATCTAAAGAATGACCTTGAGCCAACTTCTGTCTTGAAATATTCATGCCTGCAAAATGAAAGTTAAAATTTTTTACTATGGTCTGTTGTAGAAACTGCACTCTGCACACAGACTAAGAATACACAGGAAAGCATCTTTCTTATCTCTAACCAGGCCTGAAGGATCTAGCTAGCACTTTTTAAAAAAGTTATTAAGATCTGGAGCAGTGTATGATGAAGTGAGGCAAGCAGAGAAGATGTGTCAGTAGTCTGAACATGTAGCTCAGAGTTACTCATTTTGTGTGGGTTAAGGAGGGTTTTCTGGTCACTTGTTGCAGCACTAATTGGCTCAGGCTCCACAGTAAACTGTTCACTACTATCAACATACCAGCTGGAGGAAAGCAGCTGCAACGGTAGTTTGCAGGGATAGAATTTGTGCAGTGGGTGGTGGAGTAAGAAATAACAGTAATAAAGGACAACAGGGTTCCACACGTTGGGAGAAAAAATAGTCTCACGCAGTTTTGAAGTGCTGATGAGAGATGAGACATCAAACCTTGTAATTTGAATAACAAAATTTTTGGCCACTCTGTGCCATCTAAACAACAAGTGGTTACAGCCTGTGACTGAGGAAGTGCATCTTAAAGAAGGAAAAGGCATATCTCACTGCATCCTGCTCCAAGGCAAGAAGTGCCTCTTGTATGGTCCAACAGAATATGCCAAGTCTGATGGCTGAAAAGTGAAGGGTTTGGGCCATGAAAACACCTCTGCATTCTTTTCCCCAAACACATCCAGAGCATATCCAGAGAGGAAGAACTGCTCAGATTCACAGAAAACATATTTGTCATTGCCTTTTTTTTGAAAGATACATCCCAGAGAACAAACTCTTGTATTGATCAAGAACACAAAGCCAGAACTAGACCTCGGCTACGTTAGCCACTGAACACAAACGTACTCCTAAAATCCAATGCTGTATGGTGCATCAATTGGACATATCTATGCACAAGCCCACTTTGATCTAGTAAGATCATTAGATGAGCTGGTACAAATCCTTCCCTGCCAAATAGATCTAAAGTTTACATAAAAATCTATTTCTGCCTCTAGGTGACACTAAACCACTCTGGCTGAAATTCCAATGAATGTCTGTGGTGTATTTCAATCATCTATTTAAAAGTTTAAAACTGAATGAGAAATAGGTGCATTTCTAAAGACAAACACACTTCAATTTTATGCATGATATGCACATCTAGAGTAATAAAATAACTACATGATGAAAAATCTCACTTTTATAAACACCTTGATATTATAATCTGTAAAGAACTAATAATTCCATTTTATCAAAATCAAGACAGCGCTATATTTCTCTTTTAATTGGCAGTTAAAAGAGCTGGACCTGAGTGATAGAATCAATACACACACTCTTCATAAATTTATGCAATTTTTTTCCGTGTATGTCATCAATTAACAGAGGATTAGAAAATGCAGAATAGGGGTATGAAGTTATTTTAGGAGATAATTTCTAAAATGAAGTAACTGTTTTTGCAGTCTGGGAATATTATTGAGAATATTTCTCATTAACCAACTAGAAGAGCTTTGGTACCTGCATCCTAATCATCCCAACATAGACTAAACAACAACAACAAAAAGCAATGATTTGGAAATACAGGAATAGCCAGACCTCACGTCCTCTCATCCAACGCCCTGTCTCGGATGGAGGCCAACACCAGATGCTTCAGAGAAAGATGCAACAAACCTTGTGGCAAGTAATTATAGCATAATCTCTCTATATTGAGAGCTTCTTCCTAACTCCCATCTGCTAGAAGTTATTTTACATCAATATATAGAATGCAAAAGTACTCCACAAAGTGTTGACTTTCCAAGTATTCTCTTCAAATGCTGAAACGTTAACCAATTCTTTGTTCAACAGAGGTCTTTGATGCTCTGGTACTACTATGAGCTTCTCTGTTACTATTGCTGTTCCTTTACTTGGCTTGTAAACTGTTTATGAAAAGGATCATTATCTCCTAGCACAGTACGCTTCAGCTACCTTACCTAAAAATATAATCCTGACAAAATGCAAGCGAAACATTAAACCACTGCTCAGGAGTGAACTACCACCATAATGAAAAATGCTTGGGAATGTCTGGCAGTAAGAAGAAGCAGCACACATCTAGAACTCTAGAAAAAAAATTACTTTAGATGCCTAGGCATATGTCTCTATTATTCATAAGAACACACTACCCTCACAAGAACAAGTCTTATGAGGATTAGCTGAGGAGGCTGAGGGGAGACATGATCACAATCTACAACTACCTGAAAGGAGGTTGTAGCAAGGTCTATCCTCTCAAGTAACAAGTGATAGAACAAGAGGACATGGCCTCAAATTGCACCAAGGGACATTTAGTTTGTATATTAGGAAGAACTTTTTCCCTGAGAGGGTTGTTAGATACTGGCACAGGGTACCCAGGGAAGTGGTGGAGTCATCATGCCTGGAGATATTTAAAAGACAAAGAGATGATGTGCTTAGAGACATGGTTTAGTGGTGGGCTTGCCAGTGTCAAGTTAGTGGTTGGACTTGATCTTAAAAGTCTTTTCCAATCAAAAGGATTCTACGATTCTACTGAAAAAATAATAAAAAATAAAGCTACATGGGGGCAACCCATAAAGAAGCAAGGAAAAAAGGGGTAGAACCTACATCTCCACCAACATTTACCACAGCTGAGAAGCAGATGCCACTGTTGCCCGCTCACCCTACAGTACTTCTACAATCATTCTATCTAAAGGATCTAGTTTGCATGTCATGTCACTTTTAGTCTCTTTGCAGCTAGTCGCCTTCCTACCTCTGTCTACTCTGTCTTTCCAAAAGAGCAGAACACCTAGCTGAAGGCATGACATTTTCCTCCAGTCACTAAGTAGCAAATGCCTTTAAATTACAGTCCACTTTTCAAACAAGAGTTACTTAGAAAAAATCACAAAAAAACCCACAAAACAACCCAAAGAATCAATCAATCAATCTAACTACTATGCCACAAGCCACAGATCATAATTTTGCTGCAAGACTAGTTAAGCTGAGATTTCATTTTCTAGCAAAAGCAGGTGGGGGTGCTGCATTTTGCGTTATGCACTTAATGGGCAATATAGAACAGCTGTGACACATGCTTAGTGTGGGTGTGAGATGGATTGTACTGAGGTAAAGCAACTGCAAGTTCTTCCTCCGCTACAGCAGCTGTAAGAAACTGTAGTGATTTTGCCTGGGCCAGATTTTGGTGGGCAAGGGAGGGGGGGGTGGCTACAGGGGTGGCTTCTTTGAACAAATTGCTGCCAGAAGCTTCCCCTGTAGTTCACAGGGTTAGGACTAGTCAATGCTAAGATGTACCTCACAGCTGACCCAGGCCTGACACAGTGGATGACCCACGTTGGGGCAGGGTGTGAGGAGCTGCCCCATGGGAAGGACCCATGCTGGAGCACTTTGTGAGGAACTATAGCCCATGGGAAGGACTCACATTGGAGAAGTTCATGAACTGACTGTAATCCCCATTCCCCATCCCCTTGCACTGCTAGAGGGGGAAGGAAGGAAAGTCCTGGGGTGGAGGAGGTGTTTCAATATTCAGATTTTATTTCTCAATTCCCTACGCTGTTCTGATTATTCATTAATAAATCAAACCCTTTTCTCCCCATGTTGAGTCTGTTTTGCCCGTGACAGTAATTGCTGAGTGATCTCCCTGTCCTTATCTCAACTCATGAACTTCTCATTTTATTTCTCTCTTCCCTGTCCAGTTTAGGAGGGGGACTGATAGAATGACTTGATGGGCATCTGGCACTCAGCCAGGGCTAAAACCACCACAGAAATCATTTCCCAACAGTTTGTGCAAGAGTTGCTGTCTTAAAACACCAAGTATTATGGGCTCCCTTTGCACATCTGACTATATTTTGGCCTTAAATAGTGTGATGGATGTAAACAGAAGGCTGGGATAGCATGGAAGAAATAGGAAAAAGAGAGAAATTGGAGAGGAAGGTAGACAGAGCAACATGCTAGAGATCAACATCCCATTACATAGTCTTGAATGCCTCTCCGCTTTCTTTAGTTCTGTCCAACTAAAGTGAAACTCTCTGAAGATCTGTTCCCTTAGGCATCTAAGACATAGTTAAACGACCAAAGTTTTGTCAGAGCCTTTACATGAATTACTTTCTCTTCAGTATTCACCACACTGCTTAATTTCTTCAACAGCAAATTGTCTGGCCTGCTGAGAAGTATCTTGAAGCATACATTCGAAATTAGAGCTGATGGAACAAAACTGATGACACCTGAAAAGCTAAATCAACAAATGTAATTTCTGTGTATTTAGTTGTATTTATAAACATTATACAAATTCTCATCCAGGAGTTACAAGAGAATATTAGTTATTCCACTTTCCACCTAGAAAATATTTTGCACCCAAGTTTGCGTTCTCTTAGACCAATGTTAGCATGAAAATTCCCACCACTGCCTTGTACTAAATGTGCTTGGTCTTTTTTTGTTTGCCAGTCATGCCCTTGACTATCACATTTGAAGCAGTGATTCAAACACTCTTTCCAATATGTAAAATTCCCTAGGAGTTCTAATTTGCATCTTACAGAATAAAAACTTAAATCCATTGCCCTGGAGAACTTGCTGTGCAACCTGGCCTACAGAAGTGTGCATTACACTACTGCGGTCTAAGGCCCTTCAGCATCGTGTGTTGAACAGCAATGGAGAGAAGTATGGCAGCAAGCAGAGGAAGGGAAGGGTATGAATGTACCTTTGCACGCTAAGGAGTCTTGCAAGGAGCAGAAACAGAAAGCAGACGTACCTAAAAGTCACTGAATGAAGACCAGCCAATTAGTACTGTTGGATGAACCACAAGGAGTTGTTGCATGTCTTTTTATCCCTTTTTCTGTCCTTCACTGTTACAGATCAAAGATGCTCTTACCAGTTCTCCCTCCCCACAAAATTAATAATACAAGTGAACCTGAACATTCTTTCTTTTTATATGGTTATTACTACGTTCCTGAAGTTGTAAAAGCAACTGACATACATAGTATAGAATACGTAACTCGACTTCTGAGCTTCCCTTAACAAATCATTTTCAATTGTTACAAAATATGGCTTGGCTTAGATGTCCTTATATATCGAATCCTTTGTATTTTTAAATGCATTGTTGTTTAAAACTGTCTAGACTTATCTTATTTTTGCAACTATATACACAGTACATATTTACGTCTGAATTGCCACGTTACCAAGATTTAAAAAAGCTGCTTCATTATCCATAAAAAAGACTTTAGCAGGAATATTGATTTCCCAACAAATAGGTACAGTTACCTTCTCTGTATTTTTATTTTCCCACAAGAAAGACTCTCTTGATCCAATTAAATAAAAATGAAATAGACGAAATCTGTGCCGAGGAAAGGCTACAGTAATTACCACAAAACTACAGCCGAGTGCGCTGGTAAAGAGCTGAGGGAACCAATTCATTCTGAATGACCTCCAACAAATGCCATACATTCCAATTTTGCTGCATTTGACTAAGTGGATGAATAAAGGCTTGAATAATTCCTGGAGGAAAGCTGCTTTTTTTTTTGTTGTTGTTTCCCAAGTAATGTTAATAAATTGCTACAGGAATAAAATTAAATTAACACTACAAATAACAAAATATAGTGAATAAAGTGATAATTATCCCATTTGATAATAATTTAGATCAAGTACCATACAAGAGAACATCATTGTGTTCAAGAGAAGCCATTTTCTGCATACATTCCACCAACAAGCAAGCATCAAGCTATGAGCTAAAAATCAGTTCAGATCATTTTCACTTCAACAGGTCCCAGTCAAAATGAATTTGAGGCAAATAACCACTTTAAAAGTATATATTAGTTATGTAAGAAGTTAAAACATACATTAACCCAATCATGAATAGCAGCCGACTCCCATTAGAACTGGTAAAATCCCTAGCTTCAAAATTAAATAATAAAAATGGGATTTTTATGAATGCCCGTGAATAAAAATGACTGGTTGAGGTCAATGCCTGGGTTGATTATGCTCTTTACATTTTATATTTCTGGCTACAAGTTTTGTGTCAGGACACCATTGCATTTCCATTTTCTTTAGTTATAAAGCCAGTATCAAGAGATTCTCTTAATTATTTTCAATGCTTCAGCTACTCAGCTCCTGCTCTGCTATAACTATTGATGAGGCCAAGCTGTAAGACAGAACACTGAAAGGGCTGAGACAAAAGATGAAAAGGAGACTCCAAATTTTTAAAAGATGAGATGCTTATGAATTGCAGGATGGGGTAGGATCCTCTAAGCAAAATGGAAGTTAAAAATTTTGATGCAAGTAGCATCTGTAAAACAGCTCAGACTGAACAGTGTATTTCAGCCTCAGAAAGCACAGAAGGATTTATAGCTCCCAGAGCTCATGTTCATGGTTCTGTGCAATAGTGGATAACAACACTAATACCCAGAGCTGGACAGTCTCTTGAATTCCCTTTGCTTTTGTAAATGCTACTGAACAGCAGAACTAGTAAATTTGGTCTCTACCAACTAATTATAAGAGGAAATAGCTTTCATTTCATTTTCTGACACAGATTTTTTGATGGCTTCTTAAAAGAACGCAAGTTCAAAGCACTGTCAATAAAAACATCTTGTTCAGCCTCCAGGAAGAGTGCTGCACATGGATATGTTGCAGCAAAGTATCATATTAAGACAGCTTTTTGCAAGCCTAAGGGTATGTTATGATGGTTTCAAGGTATGAAGCACAAGAGGTCAGAATCTCTTGTCAGAAGTCCATGGAAACTGCAACAGCTCTGAGAATAAAAGCTGTGCTGAATGGAAGAGAAAGAAATGCGGAGATAGAAAGCTAACCCAAATTCTAGCAGTATGAGAAAGCTAAGATCTATTATTCTTGTTATGGCACAAAATGCAACACTGCATTACTTGGCTAACTACAGCTTGTTATCTATATACAGATAAATTAGCAGCAATGTTCTATTACTCTCCCTCAAAAATTAGGAATACAACTGTCTAAACAAAGTAGTCCCTTACATCCTTGAGGCATCACAACAGGATATAAAGGCTACAGAATTATTTTTACTTTTAAAGCTCTAATATACACATTCTCCCTTGAGCAAAAAGTTATTCACTATAATGACATGATAGCCAATAAGAAAGTAATAGCTTTGTGCCTTTGTGCATACTGGTGAAGCGTCTGACCCCACATCTTGCAAGAAATTATTTGAGGCTAGTGATGTTTTGAGACAGTTTACTGGAAGAAAGAAAACACCGGAGCAGGTTGCCTTGGCAACGCTGTGTAGCTGCACCAGAAATCAAAAGGAAACGTAGGAGCTTCTTCTATGTTAAGGACTGCAAAATATTCACTGAATTGGGTTAAAATGGAATGAATCCCACAGCAAGTCAATGTTACCTGACCTATGCAATATTAGCTATCATTTCTTGTCACAAGCCTTATTAGAAAACTGATGAAAAAGCCAGATGGTTCGTACTTTACTGCACAGGGCAAAATGAAGTAAACGGCAAGTGATACAGTAATGAGTGCTCAAAGTTTCTTTGTTTGGTTTGTTTGTTTTTTTTCCCCAGGAGACTCTGCAGGTCACTTCTGGTTCTGAGAGTCTACTCTGGTAGGAGAAGTGGTTTCTAACGGTGACCACTTTTGATTTCATAGCAATTTCACAAAGATATCTCTGCAGGCTATATCACTTTTGGCAGCCAATGCCATATTCTCCAACAAGGAATGTAAATGCAGATTATGCAGCTAGCATTGAACCAAAAATAAATCAACACCCTTAACATATTTTGCCTGACCGTATTTATCATGCATGCTACCAGATCTTATTAAAAATAGATTTACCCGCAACATCCACTTATGAATGAATTCCTCCAGACAGTCACATTTTTTAAAGGATTTTTTAAAGGATTGTGATGAGTTCAGAGAAGGGAGATGAATCTGTGGGTGATGACTGTTTTGTATAAAAAGGCACCTTATTGAGTTTTAACTCCAATGAAGAAAGCAGAAGCAGATGTGTTCCTGCTCTGGAGTGACACATTAAGTCTGTGAGAGGTATGGGACTTCAAGATTCACTTTAGACTTTACTTTTGTCTACCATAGCTCTCAAAACAGCAGACTTCTTTCTGTTTTTTCCACAGGTGATTAACATTTTCTTTTTTAAATGAAGCTTTGGAATTGCTGATTTTTCTGCCTTTCTGCTGGGCATTACCCATACAAGTTGTATGTTGGCTCAAATGCTACAACTTAATAGGTTACACAGCTCCTACTGATCCCTCAGTCTTGTTGCAAAGAGAGTATTTTTAACCCACTATAGGAAAACTAATATTTGAGTTTGATCCAATAGATAAATCATCATCATCATCATACCAAATGGTTCATGTTTCCCTAAACAACTATGTTACACTTCCCTAAACTGCCTACTAGGTTTCAAACACCATATTCAAGAGATATGAAATGCAGGTGCTACTTTACCAGGATTACATCCTTTTTTTCTCAGTGAATTTCTCAGGATGAATCTATCACACTTTTCTTCTACATTATGGATTGCAAATGTTGAAAGGTAAAGCTACAAATACAACTGTATAATTTATAACCATAGATACACGCAACAGAGATCATGAGAAATAAAACACAGTAAGAAATACTTAATATTTAATCTCCAGATTTAGTCAAGTAATTACACCTGCTCAAATATAGGAAATGCATTGCCTGTTGATCATTGCTTAAAAGGATTACTTCAATGCAAAGACTCACTGAAATGATTAAAGAAAGTCTTATTTGATGTCTGGTGCTTTCAGGGATTCTGTAATAAATTAACTGCTGCATATTGGCACAAGCCTATTGATTTAATAGAGCTATCTTGATCTATATTAATTTAGTGGGCTGCACATTGTCACTTATAGGTGCTCACATCTGTATGACATGATATTCAAACATAATTTTGCTATAAAACCCTACACTGACGAAAAAACTGTTAGTAAACATAGAGGGTGCATGAAAGGCTGACATATGAGTAAAGATGGTAATTCACTAGCTGAATCAAGTAGTTTGTTTTACATTTAAATTTGGCTATTGTTGATACTGCAAAAACAAAAGTACCTGTAATTAAGTTCGTGGTCTGCAATGTTTTCTTTTCAGGAGACCAGCTTTTCGAACGTTACAAAGGTGTTATGATAAAGTTCATCATAATGAAGCCACACACAGCCAAGAATCAAACTTCAGAATGTCATATCATGAGTAAGGTAGAGATTAAAAATCAAAACCGGTTGAGAGATGTAATCCTTTTACTTGTAGAATGGCACTTAGAACCCAGGTCTAATGAGCATGGAAATGGTATATTCTGGAGCTGGACAGAAACTTTCACTTTAGGGGAAATAATCCCTTTTAAAAAATTAAATTAGCTTCTTATGGAACTGAATAGATACTCTTCTGTTGGAACTAAATCTGTTATCTATTAATTAATTAATGGAAATCAAATCAGAATTTCTCAAAGTTTAGTAGCAAAATAAACCATTTTTTTTGGTCAATCTTCTTGTTCTGACTCTGCATACAGCAAAGCCGACAAGAGTTGCACCATTTTCAGGTATAACTGCCACTTCTTATAATGCCCTTGCCATTCTGATCATAGAATTCCAGAGATTTTGGAAATTTGAATTCCCTGCTGCCAAGCTGGACATAGTTCTAGAGATTGAAGGCTCTCAGGATCTACAGCCAAGCTTTAGCAAAAGCTCTCATGAAGGTCAGGAAATCCTTGAGTCTGTAGTGCTTTTCAAATCCTGTATTAAGGAGACAGAACTGTGGAGAAGATGCCTGTCCCACAGAACTTTGGCCTTTGGTAACTAGTCTTCAGGCCATCTTCTGAAGATCTGAACTCCCAAGGAATGCCTCACAGCTGAGGTTCTTAGCTTTGCATAGCCTTCCAAGAAATCTGTCAGTATTTCAGCAGAACTTTCCACTTTTGCAAAATATGTAAGTTTTGACAAGACAGCACTTTCAGTGACTTTTATCCAAGATGTTTGCATGAAAAGTTACCAGTCTGCTGTACTTTCTTGGCAAGTCTCTTGATGATCACTCTTTCCTCTCTTACCTTGTCTTTGTTACAGCTGTCAAAATGCTTCTTATAAACTGTTTAGTGTTTCACAAATTGGTTAGTGATGGCAGTGATAGTGCATACACTTCTTAGGGATGATATATTTAGTTTAATATAAGATAGGAAGGATGTCACAGTTGAATGCTATAAATGCAAAAAGGATAGCTAATTTTAACTTTGGAAACTTTGGGTTTGATTTCTGAAATGGGAGTAATTCATAAGAAAGGATCTATAATTACAGGCTGGATCCATACTATACAGATAAATATTTGTTAGCACTGTATTTGAAGAAAAGAATGTTGTCAGCATTTACCACCGGGCAGATAAACTACATCTCAGTACTGCTTTGAGCAGACAAAAAAACATTCTGTCTGAAAGCAGAGGCTAATCTTTCCTATGTCAGAAATAAATAAACACACCTGACAACCAAGGATAAACTGAATATCGTGGTAATCATTCAATTAAGAAATGATAGACTTGCAGGAATTACATTAGCACTCCAAATCTGTCAGTATTCCCCTCATTTCTTTCAATTTAAAAAACAACGGGGGAGGTGGTGGGGGGGAATGAGGTAGCAATGAACACACACTAACAGTTAAAAGTGTCTACTTCTGATACAAAAATTATATAATTTTTTTATTTCTTTTCTCCATGGACACTATAAATTTTGTTTCCATTTTTTAAAGGATGCTCTGTTTTCTAATGGAATCAGAAAAAGGCTTGTGTTAAAAATACTGATATCTGTATATCCTCTTGGGGAATGTGGCTGTTGCAAGTGTACTTGTTAGATGGAAGGTTAAAGCAATTTCTGTTGAAAATAGAAACATATATACAGAAAAATCCCCCAAAGATATGCCACCGGCAGGGAATTTTATATGATTATCTCCTTCTTGTCACATTAGTCAAAATTTATCTGCAATTATTATGACCTAAGTCAATATAATTAGGTTTTTAGCCATCAGTTTTTTATTTACTTCTGTTTCAATTTCCAGTCTACCTGGCAAGAACTACCTGGCACATGAGAACTGTGTCCTTTCCTATTGCAAGCTTTGCTTGTCAAATCAATCCCAATTCTCTCTTCAAAAGTGGTTTATCATCAGAGACTTACTAGAAAACTTATCTGGATGGGAAATGAGAAAGAATCCCATTTACTCTCCTTTCTCTGAACTGCTTGCTACCTGTGCAAGTCTGACAAAATCAAAATGTCTTTTGCAATCGAAACACAGCTATGTATGCATAAATAATTTATAAGATAAGAGTTTCTACATGTTTTTCAAGAGCTCACACATTAAAATTTATTTTAAATCAAAACTTACCCTGTTCTAGATTGACTTAAGCTTGAAAGATGCAACAAAATCCAAAAAGGATGAGAGCATTTTTAGACAGCAGAAAGAAAGAAAACAAAGAAAAGAAAGAAAACAAACCCCACATATGTTCAACAAACTCTTCACCTTCTTCATACTGACAACCTGTGTACCATTAAACTGATTTATCCTGGAAAACAGATGAGCGCAGATCACATACAATTGACTTCCAGCAAGGTCTCCCTGTAGTCTAGATGCCATTAACTAGTCTTAATCTATGAGTGATTAATTTGCCCACAAATGTAACACTTAGAACAGATGCAGTTAAATTGATTGACTGTGTTACTTCATAATTGTCTCTACATTGGTATAAGTATCACTCTGAACCAGAAGTTATTGGCTCAATGTAAAAATTCCTGTGAACCGGCCTATGCTATTCAGGAGCAAAATGTGATGAGTAAGATTTCTTCTGTCTTAAAAACAGGCAGATGAGCCAATAAAAAAAGCTGAAGATAAAGATTCAAAATACAAAACCCTATCATTTGTGCATTTACATCACATTTGCTGAAAGAGAGTCTTTAGTCAAAACCCTCTGCTGCTGTAAATTAAGTAACATATATGGAGAATTAAAATCACTGGGATTGATTTAAAAACAGCATATACAACGCCATTTTGGACAGGCATATGTTTCTTTACCAGTACTTTGCACAGCCATTCTGGTCATTTGACACTTGAGGATAATTAAATTCAAAAGCATCATACCTTCCGAAGAGGTTTGAGCTTGGTCTCCATTATAAAGTCATACTTGCAGAGTTCACAACAGCGTGTGTCTGAGCTCTTAATCCACTGGTGCAAGCAGGCCTGATGAACAAAGCGCAGGGTCCCTGTGCAGCGACACGGTGTGATGAGGGGACTTTCATCATCTCCCTCACAGTGACAAATCCTGACAGGAAGGACAGCGATAGCTAGTGAGAGAACTTGCCAACCAGCAATGCAAAGACACTGTTTTATTTAGACTGCTTTTTCATTTCCAGATTTGACATTCATAAGCTGTCGGGTATATGACCTTTCAGATTGAGGCCCAGGAATATTTCCCTTGTTCCATTCTGCCACTTAGTAATTTCTCTTCACATAGTTATTTCTCTTTGAATTTTCTATGTGGTCTGAAGGTGAAGCAGTAGAAATAACACTTTTTTTTTTCCTGTTACATGTGGCAAAACCTTTAAGACAAATACCAGTGCTCTTTCTAAGAGCTTAGTAGTTCTTGATCTGTAAGTAATGTCAATCAAATACTCAAAGTGAAAAGAATCTAACCCAAGATGAAAATATTTGGTATGAAAAGTAAATAAAGAAATTTTCTTACAGTTCTTCTTTGGAGTTCCACAGTTCAAAGGGTTAGAGAACAGTTTTGAGTACTCTGGAGTCATAGATATGGTACATCATATACACATATGCACACATTTTATAAGAGGTTGGTGTTAAAAAGTCATGGTCCTTCCTCTTTTTCATTCTTCACTGTCTCTTTGAAGCAAATAGCTGTGTTATCCAGGAAAACAAAAAACTACGGCTGTAAGTAGACCCTATGATACAGGTTGGTCACAGAACTGTTGTTGCCTTATAATGGGATGCAGAGCTTTTTGCATTGTGGTTTCACACAAAGTGATCAGTGTCCTAACATCACAATCTGATGATTTTCTTGTGTGGCATACATCCAAATGTTTTAGTGATCTTTTCCTCTTCCAAACAGGCTCCTGATCATATCAGGAAAACACTTCAAAATCACTGACAGTTTTATGAGCATCTCTCTGAAGGCAGAGAAAGCTCTAGAGTGAACAGAAAGCTTAACAGAACACCTGAAGTTGAGGAAGTTCACCTCGACAAAGAGCGACACCTTCCCATTCCCACCTCAGGAAAAAAACCCAAAGCACTCAAGCCTTAATGAATGTCCTAAGTGTCAAACTGACATGTAAGAGAGACCAAAAAAAAGTGTCACACAAAGGAAACCTGAGGCTTAGAAAGTTAGTACTTAGAAAAGGCACCCTCAGATACATGCGTGCAGAAGAGTCTGAATGCTTCTCAAGAATAACCCATCCCTTTATGCAGAAAGCTGTGGCCATACAACTGAAGGAGGAAAAGGGCTGGGGACAGCCCTGTGGTGAGGTTGTTCTCCTACCAGCCAGGCTAGAGAAGAACAGCAAACTTCCTCATAGCACAGGAGTACCTGGTGTAAATTAGGAGGCAGCCTAGCAAAGATAACATGTGAAAGACTGGCTACAGAACAACATCGAGGCTGCCAAGTCTACAAAAGCAGGGAGAGGAAGAAATTTCAGCAAAAATGAAGAGCTACAGATCAAAACCAGCAGCTTGGCTATGCTTTCACAGTGCAGCCTAGAGTCTTGAGAAAATGAATCTACATTAATGGGAAAGCAGAACAAAACTGCTTTGCTGAATATACAGAAAGAGATTAAAAACCCAAATAAACATTGAAAAAAAGGAACAAAAAATTAAGCTCTGGAATACTGGCACACAACAGCCAGGTTTCTGCGTCTACAGCGGTGCTTGTACAACATAACCCATGACAGCAGAGAAGAAAATACCCACAACTTCCATCTTGCACACATTCATTTTCTGAGACATATGTTATGAAAACTCAATTTACAGTCTTTTCTTTACTACTTTACTAACCCATACAAGCTAGGTGCATCAGTGGCTTAATTCTTAAGTGGAAACTGCCTATATCCTCAGCTCTTATTAAGTCTGTAGCTTAAGCAGAACTAAATTCTCAAAACACCAAACAGCTACTTCGCTAATAAATGCTTTCCCAGCTGAGAGTTACATAAAAAACATCATTTTCTTTTTAAATTAAAGCTATTTCCCAAAGGTAAACTAGTATTCTTTGTTCATTTAAATTCAGGCTATACATAATTTATTTACAGGCTTAGCATTTAAACTATTTAGAAGATAGACACCTAAGCTATGTACTCAAAGCCTTTTTTTATTCTACGCTCAGAATTGTTTAGAATTATTTTAAGTGCTAAAATACAAACATAAGACTTCACTGATGTCTTCAGATAACATGACACTACAAATTTGAAATGAATAGAAGCATTATTTAGTAGAAATACTTTCACAGAAAAAAAACAACATATGAATTACACATTCCATTTGTGCAGAAATTACAAACCAAACAAAACAATAACAGGGCGACATTAACAAATTACATTCCACAGAAGTTCAAACTAAATAATCTAATGGCCTCTTCTAGCTTTATAACCATGAAATATGTAATGAGAACTAAAGAAAAAAAAAAAAACAAAACACTTCAAATGGAATTAAAGTCCAGGGAAAATAACCAAAGGCATGGTTTTCATTAGCTTGAATGCTCTTTGGTGCAATTTACCTCTTCATTGTTTATTTAGTCAGAAAAAAAGAATAGCTTAAAAGAAATTTGTGCCACCTAAACTCACAATCACAGTCTTTAAAGACAAGTGGGTGCCTGACAGCTATTGAAACAGACTATTGGCTAACTGCTTTAATATCTTTTGATGACTTGCACCAGGTAACTTGTGATATGTTGCTCAGCCATTAGTGCCAAATCAGAATTTTTTGTGTCTTTGCCCTTTGCTGTATTTATCTATCATCTACATCATAATTATCACAAATAATAAAAAATAAATAATAGTTTTGAACAATAGGTTGTACCAACAGAACTGAGGTAGGAAAATGAAGCATAGTCTTACCTGAACTGTATCTAAACCAAGTCAGAGGCAGAGAACTTCCATTCTAGTTTCCTATTTTCCCATGATCACAACTATTTAAAATTTTCACCTAGGTTGACTATTTGCAGGGATGAACTGGTCATAAGAGTAAAGTTTGCTTTTACACCTTAGAAACAAGTTAAATGAAAAAAAATCAACTCTCCACAATAAAGAAAAGAAAACAATAATTGTTAAATCTATGCTGTTTTATTTACAAGTTACAGTACTTGTAGCACTGACCATGGTTAATAGCTGCAGTTTTAGCTGCTCAGACACACCTATAGAATGTACATACTCAGCTTTTTGGAACTTTGTAATCTTTTAGTAGATAAATGGCTTTCGTTATAGTGCAATACTTTTGACTATCTGGAAAGGGAGGAGGGAAAGTTGGCTATTTGTCCAAATTCTTTTAGTTGGAATCCCTTCTTAGTCACAGATTGACCCTGCACGATTTTTAATATTTCTTCTTTGGTAGGTTTGACAGTTTAGTGTTTTCAAGATTCCTGCCTATGAACAGGACCTTGTCTAAAGTAAAAGATGAGTACAAGACTTCAAAGTAGCATTTGCTCAATAAATTGAGTACACTGGAAAACAGCATATACAAGCTATCTTCTGATTCAGATACACAAAATTTGTGTGTGGGGGTATATTACATATATGTACAGAAATATCCTTACACAGTGAGATCACAGAATATTTCCTTTTCTTTAAAGGAAGCTCATTGTAAAACTTAATGAAATAATACTGTAACAGTACAGTCATTCTTATGCTGAAGTTTTTGCTTTATATGCCAGTATTTTAGTTAGCCAACACGTATTTCTCTATCACAAAATTACTTCTACAGCCGTCAGCACACAGATGTACTGAACAGAGAAATTTAGGCCAACCCTGTCCATGTGTCAGACAAAAATCCATTAAAGGTATTTAAAGGATATTCGTAAATGGCAGGTTCACATGTAATGCAATAAATAAGACAAAAGAAAAAAAAATCAGGAAAATTCCAAATGCTAAACTGAAAAAAACAATTGTCAGTTTGCAAGATTTTGCATAATTCATATAAAAACTGTTGCAGTCTTCTTGAATGTTCCCTACACAAAAAAAAAATCTCAAAGAGAAACAGAATACTTCAATTTAGAAATTTGTTAGAGAATGATGTATGTAAAAATGACAAGTTAAAGGAGTTTATTGAGAACACTTTAGATTTTTCTTTTCAGTATTTCTTTTTGTTCAAAATATTAATAGAATTTAAGGCGTATTCAAATAATAGAATCATTTTGGTTGGAAAAAAAACCTTTAAGATCAATTCCAACCACTAACCTCACGTTGCCAGGTCTATCACTAAACTATGCCCCTCAGTATCTCATCTACATGTCTTTTTAAAATGTCCAGGAATGGTGACTCCACCACCTCCCTGGGCAGCCAGTTCCAATGTTTAACAATCCTCTCGGTAAAAAAGTTATTTCTAATGTCCAATCTGAACCTCCCCTGGTGCAACTTGAGCCCATTTCTTCCTGTCCTATCATTCATTACTGGAGAGAAGAGATTGACCCCCACTTCACTACAAGTCCCCTTCAGGTAGTTGTAGAGAGTGAAAAGTCTCCCTTCAGTCTCCTCTTCTCTAGGTTAAACATCCCCATATCCCTCAGTTGCTCCTTACAAGACTTATTCTCTAGACGCTTCACTGCCTGTCTCTGGATAAGCTCCCCAGTACCTCAATTTCCTTCTTAAAGTGAGAGGCCCAGAACTAAGCACACTACTTAAGACGTGGTCTCACCAGTGCTGAGTACAAAGGGAATGATGCTGTAAAACTCACTGATATTGCAATGATTGCTCAAGAAACTGTATGTGACTTGTGAAACCTTGTAGCATAATGACTATGCAAAATGAGTACATAAAGTTGCCAGCAGTTTAAAGTACACTGTTTCCTTCAATGAAGGACATACTGACACCATACATACATAGATTAGAGGAAATTCTTATTGGATTAAAATTATGAGATACTGCTAAACTAAGCATTCACAAATGAGGCACCTTCAGAATGCAACACTATTGTGCTTTCTTTAATTCCGTTAACTACTTTCCCATGTTTCCCCTGGTTCTGTTCATTGCAAACATTAGAAGGTGGGAAGTATGAAACAAGATGGCTACAGCTTGTAGACATTCATTTGCTAATTGCATTTAGGTTAACTTTCACACAAACAGCAAGAGTCATCCTGGATAACTGTCTTCTTTTTATCAAATTAAGATTTTTTTTTTCCATATTGACAAATATTTCTTACGTAATCTCACTTTAAAAGGTCACCTAAAATCAGTATGAAGCAAGGAGTTCATGTGGAAAATTACAGTCTAGATGGTTAGTCATAATCCCAGCTACTTATTGATCGGGATACGGCGAGGTTTCAACAGGTCTGTAGCTTTTCCTTCACATGCAAGGTAACAATTAGACTCTCATTCAAGAGAATAGCTGCTAATATCTACCCTGACTGGAAAAAAAAGCAGTTACCTTAACCTGTTTTTCACTAATCCACTTTACTCTTTGGTAGTTAAGAAAATGGGTCAATTTCTATGCTGCTGTAGTAAAGCAGAAAAGGTACTTACTCTGCAGGAGTCCTGTGTGGACCACGAAACTCAGTGCTCTACCCCTATCCAGCTGGCAAGCATTATCTGTATAGCTGATTTCCACAGTGACTATTGTCAAAGGAAGGTGATCAGGAGTGAGAACAAATCAGCATGTCCCTGCTTGTGCTTCAAGCCACATGAGAGCTTTGTCATTAAGAGCAGAGTTGGTGGAAAAGTTTACAGAGGTAAATGCCACCAGGTAAGAGGTTATATGGTGATGAAACTGCATCAACAGAAGTCTTTTGGTGGATCTCAGAGTTTAAATTGGCACAATATCTCAGTACCTAATTAAATTTGCAGTGATTTTTGAGTATTACAGATAGCTGAAGGGTTTAGCTATAGTAACTTTTAAAATATAGCTTTTCACAGAATCACAGAATGGTAGGTGATGGAAGAGACCTCTAGAGATCATCTAGTCCAACACCCCTGCTAAAGCAGGTCTGCCTAGATCAGGTAACATAGGATCGTGACCAGGTGGATTTTGAAAACCTCCAGAGAAGGAGACTCCACACCTTTCCTGGGCAGCCTGTGCCAGGGCTCCCTCACCCTCACAATAAAATAATTTTTCCTTATGTTTAAGTGGAACTTTTTGTGTTCCAGCTTTTTTTCCATCACCCTTTGGTATAGATTTAAAAATATACAGATAAAATTTTACCTTCATTAACGAATGTACAACCTAGGGGAATGCCTCTGAAGCTTCTGAAAATAGAAGTGTATATGGGTGCATGGGAATACTGATAATGATGTATGATAATGTTTAAGGACTACTAATAACTTAATTATGTAATAACTGTAGTGTTCTCTAATGTTTCTGGGTGCTACACAGCTATGTCTAGGCTAACAAGCACTGCAGTGAAAGTGTAGCAAAGCTGTTAAAAAAAAAAACCATCTAGTACTAAAAACATGGTATCTACACAAGGTGCATCTCGAGGGTTGCTTTGATTTGATACTGAGTTGAGGCTGGACCAAGAATACATCTTGTACTTCACTTTTGCTCAAAGAAAATACAGTTGGAGAACCCTGAGATCACTCCACAATGTGGTCTAGACCATAGTAAAAGTAAAGGTGATCAGATGTGCTTTGAAAGTAGGCTCCTTATCTGAACTAAAGCACTAATGGAAGCCCCTCCATTGACAAAATTATGAAGACCTGCTGACTTGTGGCTGATGTTTAATTGCCACTGTGATGTGATTTCTGTGCTCAGTGAATGAAACTACAGCAGACTCCCAATACCCATACTGTTGTTCTCCTGTGGATGGAAGTATACCAGGAGACTAAAATGCTTACAAACTTCTAACAGACTTCTCTAATAAAAGTGGGAAGTATCTTCTCCATATAAATATGCTCAAGAAAGTTAATACCTCTTCCAAACTCAACATTTTTTGTGAGAAATTAATGAAAGGCAGTTAAAATCTTGCCCTTCACTGGAAAGCATACCTGGACTCATAATGATTATACAAAAATAAATTTTTACCCTTCTGTGGGAAAACCTTATTGCTATATCTCACTGTTACCAAAAGGAGCTTAGTCAGTGAGAAAAAGTATAGCTGGAAAAACGTTGGACCAAGTGAATCTCAGGCTTTGATTTTTGGCTGAGAGGATTACTAGGTGCCAGCGTGAAATCCCATGAGCTCTTAGGTTATCTCAATTAGACCAAGAGGAACCAATTCCACAACTTTGCAAAAGGATGCATGCAATTGCTGTCTGATAATCTTAAGAAAATTGTTCTGTCAAAAAAAAGGTGTTCTTCTGTCAATTTTTAAAGTGTGTACAGTGCTTTTAGACAGTTACAATATAAAATTGGAGCAACTCACAGCAAATAATTAACTCATTCATAAACAGGAACAAACAAAAAACCCAAGTGCTGCTGCTGCATAATTTACCACTTGGAAAAAAAAATATCACTAAATATGTTTACCCTGCAATAGGCTGCAGCATGCCATGTTTTGCTTGCTTTTCTTTTGAAGAGGTCTTTTTTTGAATCTCATTTCCATTCTTTCTACTATTAAATCATAGAATAATCTAAATGACAAATTGGTGTTCCTCTCCATTTATACACAGTGTGAACGAAGAACATTAATTCTCCATACCAAATGTAATCAATTTGTGTACCTCTTCCCTGTCACTCCTGCCCTTCCATTATGCTATGCAGTCAGCTGTCTTTATCTGACTAGAGGAAAAATCATTTTCAAAATGTTGCACCACGTTTGTGGAATTTCATAATGCTCTAAGTAAAGCTTTCTCTTGACTTCTGCAAGTGTGATCAGAATTTGTAAGAGACCCAAGCACGACATTAGCAAAAGCACACCAAATCTTTTATTTTGTCAGCATTTTTGTCATTCTATTAATCTTCCATATAGGTGATAAATAGGATATCTAACCATCTAAAGAGTTGCAAGTAATTCCCGCCTCAGATGCACTGTCAGTGCAACTCAAAATACATGTCAGATAAGATTTACTGCACTGAACATAGTTCAAAGAAGCAGAGGCTGTATTTAAAAAAAAAAAGATTCAGATTTCATCCACCTTTCCTAGGGAAAGTCAAAGCTCTAAGTAATTAAACTCTGTACAGAACATATGCAAGCTTCAAGTATTTAATAACAGGACCCTTAAAAACAAGAGTCACACAAGCTTTCTAACAGGAAGTGGTACCATGTCATCTATTTGCATTAAAAATGATAGGTTTTGAGAGAAAGAAGAGGAAACCAGGACTCAGTTTTCCTCCCAGCTAAGTGACCCGAATCACAACAAAATCATGCGTGCCTTGTTTTGTCTCTCCTTGCATCCTCCTGAATCATGGAGAGTTTCCAAAAGAGACTGTATAACCAGATGGCTAAAGAGGTGACAGATGGGGCTCTGAACCATCAGGTGGGGAACAGAATTAACCAGGCTTTCATACTGCTTCAAAGACTGATGAACCACTAGACCATCATATAGAGGAGGAGATTCCTTAAAAAGCAGGAGATTCCTGTCAGAATGTCACCTTGCAAACAGAAGGCTTTTAACAGGAAAGTAAGTAGCAGTCACAGTTCTTTAAAAGGAAGAAGTGAGGAGTCAACATGTAGGACAAGATTCAGACATTTGTCTCCTAATGAAGGAAGGTGTCACCTTAGACCCCAAGGAAGGCACTAACATCCCAGGGAGAAAAAGGCTTAAAATGCTCTTCAGCCAAACACCACAGCATATGTCTTCCAGTTTTTGGTGATTTCAGAGGTTTCTGGGTGGTATTTCAAGCCAACGTATTCTGCACTCCTATCTACAATTGTGAAATAGAAATACCCATATTAGTCTTTTGCTAAGTTTATAATGGCCTTTTAATTAATACACTATCTTTGTAAAGCTGATTTGTTTTTAAAAAAATGTACTTGAAGTATATTCTGACAATTTCATGAATCAATTTAATCTTCCCTACTTCTTCTTCTCATTCCTATCAGTCTTCTGGCACACCCTACTCTCCTACTTACTCCTCAAATAAAGGTCTTTCATTACATGACTGCATAAAGACTCCTTCCTGGACTACAATAAAATGAAACTTTTACTTCAGATAAGCATTTTTTTTCATAGTGAGAAACTCCACCTTATTTAAGTGTACATGGCTTCTTTCAGAGAATTACAGTTCAGTGTTACTGCTGAAATGACTGCATCAGTATCACAAAAATATTTTATGCCAAAAGCAAAACTAGTCAAACAGAAGATGTCTTTCAATGATCTCATCATAAATAATAAAAATACCATGAGACTAAGTGAGAGTCAATACACAAAGCACTTATGATACACTGGTGGCTGTATCAACTAACCAATTTTCTTTCCTAGCAATTCCTCGGTGAAAATCCATGGGACTAAATCCTCACAATCAAATCACTTTATCGTGTTCCAAGCATAGCTTTTTTCTTCAGGGAAATTATCCTCTTGCAGCCTTAAGAAAGTTATTTTTGAGGTTGTGCCTCAGGCCACAGAGAAAATTCTAGAATAAAGTACATACAAGAAAATAGAGTGGCATCCTGCAAAGAAATCAAGAGTGATACAGAACTTCGGGAGAGAGCCCAGTGCCACAAAGATGATGAGAGGACTAGAACATCTCTCTTATGAGGAAAGGCTGCAAGACTTGGGACTGTTTAGCCTGGAGAAAAGAAGACTGAGGGGGGATCTTATCAATGCTTTTGAATACATAAAGGGTGAGTGATGATACGATGGGGCAAATCTTTTTTCTGTAGTGCACAGCAACAGGACAAGGGGTATGGGGCATAACCTGGAACACAGGAAGCTCCCCTTGAACGTGAGGAAAAACTTCTTTACTGTGATGGACCAATGGAACAGGCTGCCCAGGGAGGCTGTGAAGTCTCTTCTGGAATTTTTCAAAACTCAGGTGGATGTCTTTCTGTGCAACCTGATCTAGGGTAATCTGCATTAGGAGGAGAGTTGGACTGAATGATCTCTAGAGGCCTCTTCCGACGCTTAACATCTGGGATCCTGTGAAAATGTCAGATACAGAGCAACTTAGGAAGAGAAGGGATCCAACTGTATGATTAAGAAAGTCTATCCTGTGAATCTCAAAAGAAAGAGTTCATTATCAAAACAACTAGGCATGATCAGAACTTACATAACTGTCCCTAACCTCAGAAGAAGAAACCTTGCCTTCTAATGGCCTCCTGAAGAAAGAAGTATATTCAGGAAAAAGAATATAAAGATGTCATTGCTTCATCATTTTGAAGACAGAGAAACAGTGACACTAGAAGGGCAAATGTCTCACTCAAAGTGACTGGGAGGCTTCCATTAGAGTAACTGACATATATCTTGTGCAACCGTGCTGTACTTTATCTGACTAATGTGCTGATGCTAGAATTGAGCTTGTCCTGTCACAGCCCTGCTCATGTAGCTAAATGCACATTGAGGAAACTGCCATATGTGCATATATAACTGTGTTCCACTACCAGTAACTCATGAGGAAGTAAAGGAAAAAGATATCCTACCCAAATACTTAAAGACAAAATAGGATCAGGAGATGTTTAAAATTCCAGTTCCTCTGCTATTTCTACACAATCCCATCTATGTGAAAGCCATTCTTCTCAGGTAGTTTTGTCACATCAATTAGAAAACCTGAATATTTATGCTGATAAGCTTGAAAAACCATCTCAAGAAAACAAATTTTCCACATCACAATCAGCTACGTTAACTCCAGACTTAGAAGAAACACCTCAGAAAACCTCCTTTTTATATTCCTCATGGGGAAAAAAAAAAAAAAAAAAAAAAAAAGTGGTTGCTTTATATGTGCACGTATGCATTGAAATGTAATTCTTTGGTTTGGATGCAAGATTGTGAATGTGATGAAAAATACACCACAGATCATCAATCTGTGCCTAGATATGTCCTGAAAAGTAGAAACTATGGTTTATATTTAATTGGTAGTAAAAACATGTCTTCCTTTTTTTTTTTTCAGCTTTATGCAAACCGATTAAGACAAGTTGCCAATTTTGAGAAGTTAATATGCTTTTGGTTTTGTAATGTTTTTTCTAGATGTATTATCATCACTATGATACATGTAGTAACGACAACAAAAAAAATGCCTGACAAAAAGAAAAATGCAATTATGACTTTTCTCACAAAAGTGCCTGAATTACAATAGAATTTAATGGGTTGAGAAGACAGATAAAACACTGGAGTCCACTTTCTATCTGAAAGTAAAGTCTAAGTTTGGAGACATAGACAACAGCTGGGATTAATGTACATGACACAATTACACATCTCTGCACCATACAGTGTAGACACACTTCAAGTGCTTAAAAAATGTGTGACATGGTTACACCATTCTGTTGTTTCTTTACATTTCTGTAAAGCAAAGAGATCCCAGGCCATGGGTATTGTGCTGATATACAAACTGATGTACAAACACAATTGGACTTTAAAGAATCTTAAATTACCATGACAGACAATGGTCTGACAACTGAAATCTCCATTTCAGTAACCAACGTTACACTTGGTAAGTGTAACATGGAATGAAAAGCATTAGCTATATTAGTAATAGCATATACTTCCTGCTGTGAAAAAGCACAATGCCTGCATGTCATCTTTCTTCTTGTTAAAACTAAGATCTTGTAGTATCTTACTAGTTTGAAGTATATTATGAAACTGCATGATGTGGCATGGTGAACTTCCTCATTCTCATTTTGTTTACATTTCCATGCAGATTTCTTCCCAGCAAAGAAAAGTGAGAAGTTTTGTGTTACCATAAAAAGAAACTAAGCCTGATGCTCATTTAAAAGTTGTATATGAGTGTCACTGTTAGCTTTGGGGAGTTTTCCATTTTGTGTTATCCACAGATTTTATCAGCCAGGATATTTAATTCCACATCATTCATGACAATGCTGACTAGCATCACACTGTCAGAAGCCTGAACTCCTTACCTAGAGTAAACTGTTGGTGTTGCGTTTTCATTACCAAAGCTTATTTTAATGCTTATTCTGATCCTTTGTATCATTTTAGTCCTTGTGTTGGGTACTGAACAAAAAGTCCCTACACATTTACAGAGTAGAGGTTTTCAGCAGTGCAGAGACCCATACAACTTATGCTGGACTAGAGAGGGTATTTTGCAGGCACTGACCATCAGATTGCGGTGGTAATGGTACCTCTAGAGGACACTGAATCATGACCATAAATTTATTTAATGTAAGTCAACGAAATTGACTATGAGGGACGAAAGTAGAATTTAAACGGATCCCCTAAGGAGGAAAAACTCCATATCCCATTGCACTGAGCTACCTGGCACTCTGCCTCATTTTCTCCCTCCAGCTGGAGATTTAAAACACAGTAATACTGTGCCAGAGGACACAGTACGTCTGTCTTCATGAAGAAAAATGAAGCAAAACAACCTCATTTCATCCTTAAATAAGAGAAGTATGTCTTCAGATCCAGATAGGCTAACTTCTCTGTAGCAAAGGTTTTTGTATTATTTCTTATGGCCCGCCTAGTAGTTTATTACTGAGAAACTGTGACAGAAAGCAGTCAATAAAAGGGCACTGAGCCCACAGTGGTGAAAAATTCCTCTTAAGAACATTAAATCTTTCTTATTAGTGACTAACCTGCATACTTCCAAATCATCAGACCAATCATCATACAACATTGGAGGCTTCTGAACACCATCAGTCACACTGGGCCCTGGCCCAGCAGGTGCTCCATGATCTGGGACTGCCAGAGCATCACTGCCAGAGCCTGTCTCTGCAAAGCAGTCTTTCAAATCTTTATTGTGTCTAAGGAAAGATGCAGGTTGATGATCTCTGTAGTAGCTTTTCGCTTTGCTTTTCCCACATTTTCTTGAGGAAATCCTTGGTTCCTGAGACGATGCTGAAGACTGTGATTCCTTAAGCCTCGGAATCCTTCTTCGGCGGTGATTTAAAGTAGGATTCTCAGGATCATATACCTCTTGCTTCTTTTTCCCCACTGTCCCCAAGGTAACAAGTTCAATAGCATTGCTGTTTGAGGACCCATCCTGGTTACTGCATGATCTATTGTTCCTTCTCCCTCTCCTGGGCATTCTGGCCTTTTCTCTTGCTCTCCGCCTAGCCTGAGCCCACTGACTCTCATCTGATGATGATGATGAATCAGACGTATTCCAGTTGGATCTTGCAGGCTTGGGATGCAATTTACAGTCTTTCCCCTTTCCTTGCTTTTCTGTATGCTCACCATTGTCTCCAGTTTCTCTTTTCCGCCTAAACCTTCGTTTTACTTGTTTCTTACCAGACTCCCTATTAGAAGGGGTCAGCACCATGACAGGGGTTGCATGTTCAAGCTCATCTTCTGACAAATCATGCAAGGCAGTAGATCTAGACAGAGCAGTAAGCAAAGGAAAGGGATGGAAGTGGTAAGGGTGGGTGGAAAGGGAGAAATCACAAAAAAAAAGGATGAAAATGAGAACATGAGTTTTAACAGAAAAACATGAGACTGAAAAGCAGAAACGGAACCAAAAAAAGAGCGACCAAAAGAAAACTAAAGTCTATGTAAATTATGAATAGTGTTAAGCAGAAGCAAGAGCTACATATTATTTAATAAAAACAACTAACAAGTACCAGTCAGATTAGAGTATATTTTTCATCACATACCTACAAATGTCCTGAGTGGAAGGGCAGACAGACAACCGTGACTGACTCCTGGGAGCTGTTCCTGTTGTAGGACTGCTTGCCTGTTGAAATAAGTTCGACAGTTTGGAATCTTTGTCCATGAAGTACATTGCAGATATTTTACTGCTTTGCCACATTATTATAAAATTCAAGTAACTGTTGCTGCTGTTCATAGCGCACTGCTGAACACATGCAAACTCACAAAATACAGGAAGCCTGACCAAAAGCAAAACTTATTTGTGGAACTAAACGCGATTGAAGCGTTTCAGCTCTCCTTTGCTCATGAGTACTTTTTGTCACTGTTTGAGGAAGCAGCTTTCAACATTTGAACTTTCGCTTTGGGTTTGATCTACTGTAAATGTCTGATGGGAAAGGATGTTTTTATTTCGGGCAATCAAACAACCATTATGATTTCTTTCAAAATAGAGTGAAGTGCATTTACATTATGCTGAGTGATGAAGAGTACAAAGCTAATCCACGTTGAGTGGACTGACAGAACAGTGGCAATCAGATTTCAAGGCAATCAGTTGTCCTAGAAGAGCTGAAAAAGTAAAACTGATGAGGCCTGAGAAGATCAAAGTGCAGGCTACATCTCTACAGAGCTGATCACACTCTCAAACAGCAGGAGAGATATGAAACACATTTAGTATGTGACATTTTGTTATTAAAGTTGTTTCTATAAATTGTGAAGTCAGTTGCTCAATACCTTCACTGAAAACATACTTTGATGGTGTTAATAGTAAATAATTTCAATCTGCCTCACAGTCCACTGGCAGCATAACTGTAAGGAATTCAAATTTAAATCCAAGGCTTTGTGATTCTTCAGGATCACTCATGAGGCACAGTATTGTAGGAAGAGGGTTCAATGCAAATCATTCTTAAAGCTATGACCTTTCTTTAGCTGGTAAGGGCATTAGCTTTTAGTATGCTACTCTATCCCATTTTGAGCACCACTAGCAAATAGAGACAAAATACTATAAGCCTCAGACTTCCACAAGATCACGCATCAGATGCAAGAGAAGAATGACTAATAAGGAAGAGTACAAAGTGCAGATAATACAAAGGTATAAAGGCTGGCATCTCAAGCTTTCATACTAGCAAATCAAACTCAATCACACGTAGAGCCCACAATTAAAATTATTTCTAGCTCACTTATCACATATTTTGTGTCAGTTTGAAAATTAATAGTACAAGCAAAAGTAAATATAGAGCAAGGACCTGCTGACATTTCACTTTTATCCAAGGTTCTTAATATACATTATATTTTACACATAGATTTTTTTTTGAAGCATGAGTCATCATTAAGTGCATTTTTGCTTTTAATGGGATACCAGCTGAGACTTAGGAACAGTGCCTTTGCATTAAAATATTCTTCTAGCTTTTGGAATTCAAGTTACTCATTTTACCTCTTGATTAATACCACAAAACCAAAAATATTACTAATTCTTTACTACTAGTTGTTCCACAAAATGAAACTCAGGGGCATGAAAACTAAGCCAACATGCGAAACTCTATTGATAAAACATTTGAGCACAATCTTTATGGTCAAATGCTTTTCCAATGCTTGTGTCGCGGGGAGAGGAAAAACATTGGTATGTCCATGTACAGTCTAATGCTGGAAAAAAAGCACCAGTATCGGTAAAATTGTTTGCATTTCATATCTCTCCTCCTACAAAGGCAATATTTCATTTACATGTACTGAAGGAGTATGAATTGTTCTTATATGCATATTAGAAACAGATGGTATACGTATGATTGAGTGTATAATCTTTTCCACCTCAGCCTCTGTGATTAAAGTGATTAGACATACCATAAGCTTCTTAATGAGGAAAAACATAGACATCAGCACCAGAGCCACATAATTGGGCTACATGATGCTGCTGTGTGAAATAACATTCCTCCAGACAACCCCAGATGAAGGTCCACTGAATAAATCCATCCCTAGAGTTGAGAGGGAACTCTTGGATTCGTCCCTTGTGACTAGATCCCATTTCTTTATTCACCCCTCACAGCTGCAGGATTTTTATCATTGCTTCTTTCAGGATATGTACACTATGGTGGTTCAGACTGATCTTAAATGTTGGTCAGGTCATACCTATGCTGTAAATGCAAGTTTTCTATCACCTTGCCACAAGCATTGCCCTTTGAAGGCATAAGGAGAATAGCTTGTCTGGCCCAGTAACAGTATAGAAAGTCTGTACAAATTCAAGAAACCTTCAGTAGCTATTAAAGCAGGAAGTCAGCTAGACGGTTCTTGAGAGGTCTGGAATCAAGCCAAAAACTAAAACAAATTCCTTGAAAAGCTTTTACAGTTATTATTTAGGACTGGAGACAGGTGGAAATCTAATTATTTTAAGATAAAAATTACATTACCAGTTTGATTGCTTAAATCTTACAATTCACTCTCAACTTTAAAGAGGTCTGGACTGTTTCAGCTCTGCTCAGACAAATTTACTTTCAAGTTCCCCTGCACTGGCATAATGACGTTATGTTTAGTTGCACGTAACTCAGTGGAAGTTTTATTTCATTCTAAAAAAAATTATGTCAAATTATTTTTTAAAAATGGAACATTTTTTGCTTGGTTGTCCAATCCCTATTAGGGAAAATCTGACATCTGGGCAAGCAAAAAGCCTATGCAACACTTAAATCTTTAAAAACAATGCAAGTAAACTCCGACATGACAAGTTATACACAAGATAATTCAGATTCTTATCTGTGAGAAAGTTTTGTTCAATAGGTTTTTACAACTTTTAAATGCAAATTTTGTTTTTTATCTACTTTAGAATAGCTTTTAACGGTAGAATCCTAGAATACCAGGCTGGATGGGACCTGACGTATCATCTGGCATAGTCTAGGCAAGATGGGTCAAACTGTCCAATGTTGGGGGAATGAAAATTAGCTGATGCACTGATTTCTAAAACCAAGAAAGCTAGGGTTTCCATTACTCACTGCCTGATGTTTAATTAGAGACCTCACAGATACTAGAGGGCCTCATTTTGTAAATAATTTCAGTCTTACCTCTGCAAATTAAAGAAGAGTGGAAAGACATGTAAATGTCAGGCCTTTTCCCACTACCATTTGCCAGTAATATCATCATTCACAGCTAGTCAAGCCATTTCTAAAAATTTGCAATTTCCAACTCAGCTGGAAGCTTGAAAACCCCCCAAACCCCTTTTCTTGTTCAACCTTCCTGTGTTCTGACAGCATAAACTGCATCTGCTTTCTGCTGCCAACACTGCCTCATTTCTTTTGGGAATATTCCCTCATAGCCATCACCTCTACAAGCCATACATTGCAGACTATTTTGGTTTTTAGTTACATTCTCTGAAGTCCAGCCTCACAGTGAAGATACCTAAAGTAGCATTTAGTCAGTTGGTGTATTTACAGAGCACAGCATACAATTCTGGAAGTTCCAGGTTAGATTCTAGAATGGATATAGCTGCATCAGTACAGCATTTCACTTACTCTGCATGGCAGAGAGCAGTGATGAATCCAACCAAACTCTGCCACACATATTTTTAATGATCTTTACTACTAGTTTTAGCAACAAAATACAAAATCTTTTAAGTGGCACCAAGTCTAATTTAAAGGCATAGCTGACAAACCAAAACATAATCATTTAACTGCATTGTGCTCACATCATATCAGTCTCCCTCTTAGGGAAATATCCGTGCAACAGGTATTGGAAACAGTTTCAAGTACACAGGCCTTATTGCTAGAATTGCTATTGCATTGCTTTATTGTTATTTAGCACACTGGATATTTTTAGATACTGTATTTATCGAGTAGTGGAGTCAGATCGACGCTGTGTACTCCCAGTTCCACTTGGAAGGAGGAATAAAGAACTTTTTAAAAAACAATATTCTTTGAGCAAATGTCTACTTCAGAGCTATATTGTACAGCTCATTGGAATGGGAAAGCTAAACAAGCACTGTACTAATTTCATCATAGCAAATTATATCAGCAGCGAAATTAAATACGGTAATTGAAAATAAATCTATCTGACAATTCATTTACAAGCAAGGCAGCTCTTTTCTCCATGCCATCAGCAAAAGGAAGATATGTGAGGAATAATGTCAACTCCAGCTGATTAGGTTTGGCATTTCAAAAATGTTCTTAGTAGAGAGAGATTCCCCAGTCACTACCTTCTGCTGTCTTGGACAGTTTAGATAAACTCTCTTGTCAAGGACATGCAATTCAATTAACAGACATGACAAGGCACTTATCCATAATTATTTTTTGTATGTTCAACAGGACTTCATAGTACGGTCTTCAAATAGAATACTAGTAAATACAGAGTTTTCAGGACAAGTGAGATGATAATCATTTATCTGACACAAAGAGACTTAAATATCACACACACGTATCCATGTTAAAAAACTGGGGCAAAGACAGAAGTGAGAGACAGAATGAAGTTAACTGATGAAAAAAATAGTAATTTCAAATAAAATATTGCATTTACTTTGGTGTTCAGGATCTCACATGATTTTCCAGGTAATAACAAAAAACGAGAGCCCTCACTGACCATCTATCGCTTAACACTATATGTTGCAAGCGATCCAAGAACATGAGTGAAGCTGTGCTCTTCTTAAGAAGACAGAAGCTTTCTACTTTGACTTAACAGAAAAGCTGAGTAAAAACATATTCCACAAGTGAAAAGTATGAATATAGGAACGTAGTTAAGCTTTAAAACAACAAACCAGATGTAAAAGACAGCTGATATAAACAATCCTCACAGATATCACCAGAAAGGCAAATAAATCCTCTACTGCCTCCATTCTGAATAAGGAAGGCCAGAAGCCTTTCCAAAAACTGTTCAGCTTACAACACTGCTTAAGTAGAAAGTTTCAGAAAACTGAGGATGATAGGGCAAACAGGGAATATGACTAATGCTTTTATTCTCCTACTAAGTATGCATTAGAGCGTGATGGATCAAGAATCCTCCAGATCCCACCAGCCAATACAGTAAAAAAGCTGTTCATGTATCCTACTAAATTATCAAGGAACAGATACCTCAGAGGATTAGAGCAGCTTGCATGATAATAAGCTCAGCGGGAGATCCAGACTGCATATTTTCATCTGAGAATTTCTGCTTTGTAAATATTGCAACCTTTTATGGAGAATATCCACCTTTAAAAACTTTTGTTTGAATAATTCCTTGGGTCTAAAAAGATAAAAACATGGTGGGAATGACCCAAACTAGATGTATCCTACCAAATGTATCTTGATGGCAAACGTAACTTATGCACACAAGTTCAGGGGAGGGTCGTGGTTTTGGTTTGTTTTTTAATTTTCTTTTTTTGGTTCTTTATGATGAAGTTCTTGCTTTGTGCTCAGATTTTAAATTCGGGGGTAGTCTGATTGATGGCTTTACAGCATCAATTGCTTTACAGCAACCACTAAAAACCAACTCAATTTCTGTTACATTTTCTTTAACAGATTTTTTTTCATGTAAATTAGTCCTTGCACAATTCTTCCCCAAATCTTTGCGTTCTCTCCTGACCTTCTTCCTCTCTTTTCACTTGTCCCTGAAGAGAAGGGAGGAAGAGAAAATATTCTTAAGATTATGCTGAGCAATACCAGCAATTCAGCACCTTTGAAAGTCAGTATGATATGATGTTAGGTTGATTATGCTATAATATGGTTTTCAATCTAAATCACTAAAACTAGTTTTACTTTACATCAAATTAATGTCAAAATTACAAGTGGCAAGTCTACCATATTACTTAAAAATGAAACCAACAAGCAATTACAACATTGATTCGTAGATTCAAGCAGCTTTTGAATTCATTTTCTGCTCTCAAACTGATCTATGTTACTCTTTATTTTAAAGGTAGAGGTTTTACTCTAAAATCCACTCTTTTTATAGACATACAAGCACTGATAACTAAGTGTTGAATTATCAGACAGATTATTATGGTTTACAAAAGCCTTTGTACTGCAGTAATGCACTACATTTTTGATTCATGATTCTCTTTAAGGATGCATCTTTCTAGGCATTATCACTTTCTTAGTAAAAATGTTTTGTAGTTCTTAGAAAAAAATGCACCTATAGATGACTGAAACAAAGGATACTCTGATATTTATACAAAAGGTGCAGAATCCCGAATCTGGAAGCTTTTGACTGTCTGGAAGGGGCTAAAGGCAAATTTAGTCTGTAGGAAAGGTGAAGCACAAAACATACATCCTCTTTGTTACTAGATTTTGTCGTACTTGAACTCTACTTTAGTTCTAAAGGTAATTAGTATCAGTATTCAGAGAACACAATTTAGACTTGTTTTTCCAAAGATGGCATCTATTTCCACATATCCCTCTATCTGCAAGACTTAAAGCCTCAAAATGTTTCTACATACTAAACAGTTTTCAGTCACATGACATTGTCCCACAAGTGCGTATGTATGTGAGTGCATATACATTCTTTGGTCTGATGGACTATCCAGGAGAAAAACTGGATAAAATCTCATATGCATGGATATAATTTTTATACTTGAACAGTTCTACTCCAGTGTATATTTTATATCTATTTACTCCATCACTAAGGAAGAGAGAAACCTCAACCCATCAAAGCAAAAAACTGTAGAAAGAATATTGACATAACTAAGCAAGAAGACAATGCATTGTCAGATTCTCACTGTTAAGAAAAGCAGGAGACACCACTTTTTAATAAAGTGCAAGAAACCTCAGGCTTCAGCAGAAAAATAATTTTGTATCGCTATAGAAATACAGTTTGTTTAATTGAATTCTTTTTAGGACAAGGACTTGAAATGTACTTTTGAATATCCTGATGAAAAAAAGAAATGCCATATAAATATTTCCAGGAGTACATATGGAGCAGATATGAAAGTTCATGGTACTCAACACATTTCAAACATATATGCAGTTTTGTCTGGATGTATCAATGTGGCACATGTAGGTATACTCAGAATACACTAAGAATTGTGATTCAATAAAACTGAATCTGTATAATTGAATGTATTATTAGAAAAATACAACTGTACGCATACATGTATTCCCTCTGATTAGAACATAGTTTAAAAGAGGTCAAAAATAAATTGAATAAGTGATCCCCTGAAACTGAGATGTAGTTAATGCAGTTTTCATTCAGAAGTTTAAATTTCTTGCAGACTTAGTTAGATTCTACTGTCATGCTTTTTGTTAAGTTTATTGCAAAAAGAGGATTGTATGGACAAGCACCAGAGTATGCTCTAGACAAAGAAATGTAATATTTACATCTATGAGGAAAAAAAGTTGCAGCAATAGTTATTATGCCATTGTATCTACTCCTAGTTTTTTGCCTTTCTCTGTTTTATTGCTTGATGAACAAAACACTTTTTACTAACTTGTTTATTTTGTGCTGGGTTTTTTTACAGTAAATGAGAGTTAAGTGCCAGGTTAGTCTTTACTTTTCATAGTCTGTTTATGAGGTAGAAGCATCTCTTAGATGACTAACATAAGATTTACACTTATATTTCAATGTCAGTTTTCTATACATGGTATTACTCACTGTAACAGCACTTTTGAAGGCTGACATTTTACACTTCACAAGAGCAAGGACTTTAATTTTTCTCTCAGTTGCTCGCTACAGTAATCTAGAAGCTATGCTTGGAAGGGATGGAACTATATGGTTCCTTGAAATAAAACCCAAATAATCTGGAAAAGAATTGTCATTTATGATTAATGTAAACTGGTCAAAGAGAAATAACAAATGTGGATCAATTTGCAGCAGTACAGTACTCTGTAAGGGGTCACACAATTTGCTTTTTAGGATTCAGTCATGCAACAGGTAACTTGGAGATTTGGTTTCAGGCTATCAAATTCCATGATATGAACTCTAAAAAGAACATTTCAATTCCCGTATGCTTTTTCCACAATAAAACCTATCATTTGTGCTTAAAATAATCCAGATAGAATTATTACAGGCTGCCCAGGGAGGTTGTGGAGTCTCACTCCTTGGAGGTCTTCAAGAGCCACCTGGACATGTTCCTATGTGACCTGATCTGGGTTGACCTGCTTCTGCAGGGGAGTTGCACTAGATGATCCCTAAAGGTCCTTTCCAATCCCTACCGTTCTATAATTCTATGATTATATAACGTATTATCTGTTGATACCACTGCCAAAGCCATGGTGATACGCTTACTGATTAAAAAAATGCATAGTGTATAATACTGAATTCTGCTTCAAGTTGTGTAAATCACTCAAACTGTGATTCAAGATGCTTCATACATTCACCTTACACTGAAAGAGGATGAAAAATTAGACAATATAAAAAACCAAGTGAAAGAACGTTCAATTTTAGTGGAAGAGATTAAATGGAAACTTATAATTTAAAGGATAAAATACTCTATTACTTACAATTAAATTCAGTTTGTGAAACATTAAAAACAACAAAACAACTCAAATCAACAATCAATAAATTGGCAGCAATATATTTTTAATCTAAAACTTTAGTGGGCACTACTTTGAAGTGCTGGTGACTTTCATTTGTATCTTACTGCGAGGAGCCCAAGCTGATGTAAGAAATCAATATAGAAATAAAATAAATTCTTTCATTCTTTCCTTTTTCTGTTGTTTTCCATATTCTAAACTAGGCCCATGAATATTATAACAAAATATTCTGAAATGATCACCTCACTTCTTCCTGCTGTAACTCAACAGAGTTTTATCAGATGGATGGTTCAGAGACTTGTAAATAAAAAGAGTTCAAACACCTGTTCCCAGTTTTTGAGAGGCAATTGAGCCAATATAAAAATCAAGCAATTTCCTTCAAGCCTGAATTTCTCTGCACTGAAAAATAAGAACGAAGTTCCCATCAGAGAATTTCAAATCTTACTGCTGAGAGAGCGTGCTTCTCTAAGGAGCTCTTGAATCATAATTAACATGCAGAAAGATAATTACAATGTATAAGAAACATTCATTCCAGAAAGCATTTTAACATAACCAGGCAACCTCGGAAACACATATAAGCATAATCTCTATTGGACTGTAATTCAAACATAAGATTTGTTCCACTGGCTAACCACAACAGAAAGAAATTAATCCATCAGATCCTTCTCTGTCTAGCTTTTCTCTTAAATTATACACATATTTGGGAAGACATTTGTGTCATTTGAATTTGTGTCAGGAGGTTGGGGCATCCCTTTTTTTCTGTTGTATCTAGCAACAGGAAAAGGGGTAATAGGAAGAAGTTGGAATACAAAAAGTTCAATTTAAACATAAGAAAAAACTATTTCACTGTGAGAGTGAGGGAGCCCTGGCACAGGCTACCCAGGGAGGATGTGGAGTCTCCTTCTTTGGAGGCCTTCAAGACCCGCCTGGACATGTTCATGTGCCAGCTGATCTAGGTGGACTTGCTTCTGCAGAGAGTTGGACTAGATGATCTCTAAAGGTCCCTTCAAACCCTGCCATTCTATGATACTATGACATACCCAGTTTACAAAAAAAAAAAAAAAAATCTACAGTGCATAGAAGTAAGCAGTGGCAAATAGGTAATGAATAAGGTTAAGGGGTTTTTTTTCATTTTTAGATTTTACACCAAGACAAAATAATCTGAATTCTGGGACTCAGAATGCTGCATAAGCCTATTTCTTACAAACAATAAAGATGCCTCTGCTACCAACACCATGGGAAATGGGTAGGAGAGAAAGTCTAGGAGTTAAAAGAAAAAAAATATTTTAAATCAGCAAGATTGGTTCATAACTCAAATTTCACAGAATCACAGAAACTTAAGGGTTGGAAGGGTCCTCAAAAAATAATCCAATTCAACCCCCTGCCAGAGCAGGACTATCTAGAGTAGGCCACACAGGAACTCGTCCAGGTGGGTGTGAATGTCTCCAGAGAAGGAGACTCCACATGCTTCCAGGGCAGCCTGTTCCAGTGCTCTGTCACCCTCACAGTGAAGAGCTTTTTCCTTGTGTTTCTTTAGAATCTCTTATGTTCCAGTTTATACCCATTGCCCTTTGTCTTATCACTGGATATCACTGAAAGCAGCCTGGCTGGCTCCATCCCCCTGACACCCACCTTTTACATACTTGTAAACATTTATCAGATCACCCCATAGTCTCCTCTTCTCCAAGCTAAAGCGCCCCAGCTCCCTCAGCCTTTCATCAGAAGGGAGATTCTCCACTCCATCATCTTTGTGGCCCTGAGCTGAACTCTCTCCAGCAGCTCCCCGTCCTTCTTGAACTGAGGGGCCCAGAATTGGACACAGAGTAGAAGGGGAGGAGAACCTCTCTTGACCTACTGCCCACATCTCTTCTAATCAATTTCAGGATGCCATTGGCCTTCTTGGCCACAAGGGCACATTGTTGGCTCATGCTCATTCTGCTGACCACCAAGATCCCCAGGTCCCCTTCCCCTACACTGCTAAGAGTTCATTCCCCAACTTGTACTGGTACATGGGGTTATTCTTTCCCAGATGTAAGACTCTACATTTGCCTTTGCTGAATTTCATTAGATTTCTCCTTGCCCAGCCCTCCAGCCTGTCCAGGTCTTGTTGAATGTCAGCATAGCCTCCTGGTGTGTCAGCCACTCCGCTCAGTTTAGTATCATCAAACTTGCTGACAGTGCCTTCTGGTTCCTCATCAAGGTCATTAATGAATAGATTGAACAGTACCGGTCCCAGCACTGACCCCTGATCACAACTCTCTGCCTTCTTCCCTTCAACCAGTTAACAATCCACCTCACTAGCTGGTCATCCAGCCCACACTGTCTCAGTTTTTCTGCAAGGATGCTGTGGGAGACAGTGACAAATGCTTTACTGAAATTGAGATAAACCGTACCCACTGCATTACCACCATCTATCCACTTGGTTACATATTCATAAAAGGCTGTCAGGTTGGTCAAACATGACTTCCCCTTGGTAAAGCCATGTTGACTGCTCCCAATGACCCTCTTGTCCTTTTAAATGCCTGGAGACATCACCCAGGATAAGTAGTTCCATCACCTTTCCAGGGATGGAGGTGAGCCTGACTGGTTTGTAATTACTCAGCTCCTCCTTCTTATCCTTTTTGAAGTCTGGAGTGACATTTGCTTTCTTCCAGTTCTCAGGCACTTCTCCTGTTCTCCACAACTTACTCAAGATGATGGACAGTGGTTTAGCAATGACTTCTACCAGCTCCCTCAGCACCCACAGGTGCATCCCATCGGGGCCCATGGATTTACGTACATCCAGATTGCTCAACTGATCCTTAAAACAGTCCTTATCAGCCTTGTTCCTCTGAAGTATGGGGCTCCTGAGAGCAGCCTCCAGCAGTATAGACAGAGGCAAAGAAGGCATTCAGTAACTCTCTTCTCTGTGTCCTCTGTCACCAGGACACTCATCTCATTCAACAGTCAGCCTACATTGCCTCTAGTGTTAGTTTTGTCCACAATGTATTTGAAGAAGTCCTTCCTGTTGTCCTTGACCTCCCTTGCAAGGAATAAGTCCAGTGAGGCTTTAGCTTTCCTAACTGCCTCCCTCCATCCTCTGAGAATATTACAAGTGGCCATACTTTCCTTCCATGACCTATTGACTCTCTTCTTCCACTTGAGTTTGCCCAACAGTTCCCTATCTAATCATGCAGGTGTCCTAGCTCCCTTCCTTGATTTCCTATCTGTTGGGATGCTCTGATCCTGAGCTTGGAAAAAGTGATCCTTGAATATAAACCAACTCCCTTGGGCTCCTTTAACTTTTAGTACCTCGTCCTACAGGATGTCCCCTAGAAATTTCTTGAAAAGGTCAAAGTTGGCTC